>QNUK01000387.1:625000-668160 GCA_013621035.1 Clarias magur | reverse complement strand
ATCATCATCTACATCACATCTACATCACACCATCTACATCTACACCATCTACATCTACACCATCTACATCTACAGCACACCATCTACATCACACCATCTACATCACACCATCTACATCACACCATCTACACCATCTACATCTACATCACACCATCTACAGCACACCACCTACAGCACACCATCTACATCTACATCACACCATCTACATCTACACCATCTACATCTACATCACACCATCTACATGTACACCATCTACATCTACATCACACCATCTACATCTACATCACATCATCTACATCTACATCACATCATCTACATCTACATCACACCATCTACATCACACCATCTACAGTACATCTACATCACACCATCTACACCATTTACATCATCATCTACATCACATCTACATCACACCATCTACATCTACACCATCTACATCTACACCATCTACATCTACATCACACCATCTACAGCATACCACCTACAGCACACCATCTACATCTACATCACACCATCTACATCTACACCATCTACATCTACATCACACCATCTACATGTACACCATCTACATCACACCATCTACATCTACATCACATCATCTACATCTACATCACATCATCTACATCTACATCACACCATCTACATTCCATCATCTACATCTACATCACACCATCTACACCATCTACATCTACATCACACCATCTACAGCACACCACCTACAGCACACCATCTACATCTACAGCACACCATCTACATCTACACCATCTACAGCACACCATCTACATCACACCATCTACATCTACAGCACACCATCTACATCTACACCATCTACATCACACCATCTACATCACACCATCTACATCACACCATCTACAGCACACCATCTACAGCACACCATCTACATCACACCATCTACATCTACATCACACCATCTACATCACACCAGCTACAGCACACCTGAGTATGTGCAGCACACCCGAGTATGTGCAGCACACCCAGGAGGGGACTTGATGTATGTAATCCTTTATTTTATATAGACATATTTATTATTTACCCGTTTACTATTGTGTTTAGCTCCTCTCCTTTTTATTTTTTAAACAATCTACTCCTGTTTTCTTGTGACATATTTCTGAGCGTCGTCAATATGACTGTAAATGTTTCCATCTTTGAATCTTGAGAGACACAGAGAGTGAGAGAGAGGGGGGGAGAGAGGGGGAGAGAGGGGGAGAGAGAGGGGGAGAGAGGGAGGGGGAGGGGGAGAGAGAAAGGGAGAGAGAGAGGGGAGGGGGAGAGAGAGAGAGAGAGAAGAAGAGGGAAGGGGGAGGGGGAGGGGGAGAGAGAAAGGAGAAGAGAGGGGGAGGGGGAGAAGAGAGGGGGGGAGAGAGAGGGGGAGGAGAGGGGGGAGAGAGAGAGAGGAGGGGGAGGAGAGGGGGAGAGAGAGGGGGAGAGAGAGGGGGTTAAGCAGAGCGGGTTGCTCACTCTGGTTGCGGGGCTGCTCGGTTGCGTCATGTAGTCCGAGCCTCCCGTGTAGTTGGACGCTTCACTCATGATGCTCGTGGGTCGCTCCTTCTTCTCAGTGACCGGTGTTTTTGGTGCTGGTCTGAGGGTAAAAAGGGGGATTGATGGGGAAGAGGTGAAAAAGCGGGTTAAGCAGCGAGCAGGGTGAGATCGCTTACACACATCAGCAGGACGTTTCAGATGCAGCAGAAGCTGAGGAAGCAGTGTGTCTCTGTCCTGGACCAATACTGCTAGATAAGTTGAATAAAAAAATACATCAAGCACATCTTACAGAGAGAGAGAGAGAGAGAGAGAGAGAATGTTCATGTAGTCGAAAAGCAAAGTGAAGGGAATGATTGACAGATGCCGTGCTCTCAGTCTCTCTCCTTGTTCGTATGTTTTGTCTGTTTCTTGTGTATTTGCTGGAGTTGCAGGTATCAGTCTGAGCTCCAGTCTGGGAAACGGCAGGATAGCGAGTGTTACAGTCGTCCCTCTTCTGATTCCCCCACGATCGTCCCACAGTGTAATGAATCGAGACAATCGACAGACCTACGCATGTTCATTATAACAAGATATTCATGTGGATCTAAACATTTCATTACAGATTCAAACATGAAAATAAATGCAATTAAACCTAAATGTTGTCAGTTTTTTTTAGGAACCCTGATGCTTTTGGAATGAATAAATATACATCTAAAAATACAAATTGTAAAAATCACTCTTAGAGCCACAATGACATCCAGTCCGGTCCAGAAGTATCTGGACAAGGACACAGTTTCCTGTTTTTGCCTCCGTACTCTGTAATCAAGTTGTCAGAACAGAGGTCTCATGTTTCGGCCGTCTACACTTCACCTCTGATCTGGCACAATGAGGAAAACTGTGACCTTCAGCAAATAGTTGACCTGAAACCTCCCCCCCCCCCTAAAGATCTTCACCTTGCTTTGGACATACCTTGATCATTCTGGAGGACAAACCTGTACAACAGACTGTACACACGCGTGTTACATTAGAGAAGACATTAGTATGGTGACAGAGACGCGTCGTCTCTTGTTATTAGTTATACTCTCGCCATAAACGCTGGATGTTGTAAGTATGAGCAGAGCTGTGACTGTATTAGGAAAAGGGCGTGAAAGGGATGTTAATGGAGTGAAAATGAACCCTGGCGCAGGTCCGGTGTCTCCTGACGTCAAATGGCTGAGAATTACCTGCTCACAACACGATGGACAAGTTTCCCACAATTCAGGCTACAAACAGAAAGAAACACAACACTAAATATCACTAAATGAAACATAACTGAAATGTCAGACATGCAGGAAAAACTCAACCTTAAACAGGGTGATGAAAAAAAAACATAAAAAGTGAGAATCTGTTTAAAACAAATCAGGTGTGAATTACAGAGCGGCGTGCTGCAGTGTTTATCAGGCGCACAGGCCTGGCGCGGCTCCTCACTCCATCACCTCTGTGCGATGACTGAGCGTTTGCTTTAACACGGATCACTGCAACCTACTGAACATCACCTCTGTATTAGGCTGCTCCAATAACACGAGTCTCAGCCAGACACGCGGCCACGGCGACACGCTGATTAACACGAGCGGACGCCGCTGCGGGAACACTGCGCCTCTGTGTCAGGAGGCTGGAATGGATTTTGTCCGAACGTTTCCAGCTATTCAACAGCAGAGAAAGTGATTAGTGTACCACTGCTCCAGACTCATACATCACCGCGGCAGAGGAAAACATCCAATGTATAGCAGAAGGACGCCAGACGCAATAAACCGCCAATTTATCAAGTTCCTGCCCTGAGGCTGAGATACCGACCGAGGCACCGGTGTCGCAGAGTAGTGCATGTACACAATGCGACACACACGCACACCCCCAGTCTTGAAGAGTCGTTCTCCAGGCAGCCACACAGTGAACTGTGAATCATTCAAGCTTAAAACAACATCTAACTTGAGTCCTGAGCCAGTGAGAAACAGGTGCAGGTGATGAGAGATGATCAGGAGGTGATTAGTTCACTGCTGATCCTGGGGGGGTTGGAACAGACGAGAGGGGAAATGAGGTCGCTGCTGAGGCTGTGACATAAACAACCTGTATATTTAGGCACCTGTCGCGGTAAAATGTTTGCTCCTGTTTCTTTCATTTAATCAAAATCATTGAATTTAATTAAATTTCATATGAAAAGATAGGGGGGGGTGTCAAGACTTTTGCACAGTACTGTATATATGAATGCGTAAAATGATGCGGGTGCAGGTCAAGAACTTCCATTAATGTTCACACCCTACATGAGCATGAAGGCCCAGTCTGATCTGCGCGACTTTAGCCCTGGCATGGCTGCGGGTACAGATGGTACAGTTGGTACAGATGGTACAGTTGGTACAGATGGTACAGTTTGCCACATGACTGGCTGCAGAAATGATCAGGGTCTTAAGTGTTCCTATTATAGTGCCATGTTATTTGTTTTAAAAATCTTTATTTAATCGCTCACTTGTACTAAATATAGCCTGCAGGAGCTCGCGTGGTGTTGCCGCCGCGTCACCGCTAGCTCTCTCGACGAGTACGACTGTCACACCAGCGAATCACGTCGTCATGTTCCTTTCTCACTTCCTCGTACAGCAAAGTGAGAATAATGAGTGTTAATCTTATTTACACGCTTACACACGAGTTTCTGCTGTATCCATAACAGGAGCTCGCTTTGGGCCGAGAGGACGTACAGAGAGACCCGAACCCGAGAAATGTGCATTTAACCCTTAAGAAGCGTTATAACGCGTCGCAGTGTAGCTCGGTCCGGATCGCTGATCGTCACTCGCTTGACTGATACGGAGTCAGTATCTCGGTCTGTCATTTATTTATCAGTAATAAAACCGTCTGAAACGCAGCAGTCGTACATCAGGATTATTAGGGACAAAACGTCACGGCTCATTCCGGATCATTCTGTGGAATAGACATGCTCAGCACCACGTCTTTGGCTCTTAAAAAAAAAAGCTGTTACAGATGTTGAGAGAGAGAGAGAGAGAGAGTCAGCAGACACACTAAAAATAATCAGAGCTTTATACGCTTAAGAGTCTTCTGTGAATTCTTTTCAGCTCATCTGCTCCTCTTACACCCAGCATGGCGTCAGACTGACTGCTTAAATTTAGGACGGAATAAAAAGACAACGGTCACATTCACACAGAGATCTGCTAATAAGACCTCCTTACCACCTTCTCGCTGAACCCACTGACCTGGCACAATGCTGAGAAGAGCCTCGCATGCCTCAGAACCTCATACGCCTCACATGACCCCCCCCCCCCCCCCCCCCCCCCCCCCCTTGGCTGAGATGCGACATCACACATGGCGGGTCTCAGGAGGCTTTACGGTTGGTATGACGCAGGACTGGTGGTAGTGCTAAAAACATTGAGGCAGCAGACTTTGTGAAAATGAATATTTGTGTTATTCTCAAAACTCTTGGCCCCCGGCTGTACAGTATGGCGAGCCGCACTGAAGCCCCGGGTTCCGCTCCAGGGTGAAGGGTTTAATCTGCAGTACTGATCTGCACCGACACGACACTCGCACTGTAGCGCTACTTCCACTGACTGCAGAATACTCGTTTAGGTTTAAAGGCTCGTTGTAATGATTTAATAAACGTGAGTGGTGGATTAGTTAATAAAAAAGCTCTTATGTGGGATATAACCACATTACAGTAAAGACTAAGAGACTCTAGTACTTTCTGAGCCCATGACGGGACTACAGAGTGTACACTGGGGTTTACAGGCTACTGCCTTATAAAAAACATTCGAACTAAAGATGACCGAACACCGGCAATGGGGACCATTTAAACAAAGGCAGAAAAATAACAATACAATATTTAAAGAATAAAGTTGCGATGCTTTGAGAATAAGGTTCTAACTCTATAACATTCCTATGTTAAACTGATGAAGGTTAATGATTTGGGGAAGGAACTGTGTGATGATTATACTGCCGTCGCTCAGACCCAGTGTGTTATGGCACACTGGGTCTGTGTGTGTGTGTGTGTGTGTGTGTGATGCCCTAACCCAGTGCCACTGAATATACCCTGAATAACCGATCACATGCTGGCTCTGCACCCCGGAGTCACATGACGCAGTGCTGAACCCGTCTCCGAGTCGAAATCAGATTCATCCTGATGCAAACTCTGTGAAATTCTGCTGCTGCACACACTTCACTCCATGCACTTAAGTCAATTTGGAAGGCAGAACAAACACCCAAACACACACTTGGCTAAAGAGGAATGAGAGAATACTACACAGCTGTTAAAACAACAGAAGCTGAAGAAAGGATTAGAGAGAGAGAGAGAGAGAGAGAGAGAGAGAGAGAGAGAGAGAGGAGACACTCACTGTTCGTTGACGACGAAGATGCAGTTGTCTTGTGATGGTACACCCGAGACCGGATGTTTACAGGTTACTTTCCTCTCATTGTGACTGTGGAAGAGAGAGAGAGAGAGAGAGAGAGACATAAGACTGTGTAATTGGTCGTATTCTCACCTCCAGGTGATGCTGGTCAACACGGTGCAGGATCTTTTGCAGGACTCTAAATCAGGCATGTAAATTTAATCCGTTTCGGAGGCAAAAGTATTTGTCCAAACCTGTTATTTATTGAATTCAGGTGTTTCAATCAGGTCCTTTATCCCCACTGAAGGACATCTTGGACAATGCTCTGTTTATTAACTTTGTGTCCTTTTCTACTCCAACATGACTCCGCCCCAGTGCACAAAGCAACGACTACAAAGACACGGTGTGATGAGTTCGGTGCGGAAGAACTCGAGCGGCCCGAACACACAGCCCTGACCTCAACACCATCGAGCAGCTTTGGGATGATGAACTGGAACGGAGATTGTGAGCCGGACCTTCTCGTCCAACATCAGTGTCTGACCTCGTAAACGCTCTACAGGATGAACGGACACGAACTCACACAGAAACACTTCACCACCATGTGGACGGCCGTACAAGAAGAGTGGAAGCTGTTAGAGCTGTAAAAGGGGAAACGACTCCATACTGAAATCAGTGCAGGTTTGGACAAATACTTTTTTCCGTAGTGTGTGTTCCTTTAGTACAACAGTACAATATTCCATATATATTCCCTCCCTCCCTCTGCACTGTACACCACGCTGAGGAATCATTTCGGTGAATTTCCTGCCGGAGAGACCGTCGCGTATTGGCGAGGTGTTACCAGAGCAGCTTGAACACACGAGGACCTCAGACTGTACACTGCAGGGGTGAACAGTGTCCCTCTACAATACATTCCCTTAACTGCTGTTCAGTGCAGATGGCGGTAGAGAGCACAGATTACATCATCACTCCAAAATCTCTCAGGTCTTTATCTGGGTTGAGATCTGCTGAGTATGAGTCAGTGACTCCTCCCACCCTGTGGATGGGGGAGGAGTCTTGCTGAAAAACCATGAAGACATGGACAGACATGTGTTACACCACCGCGTAAAGGGGCGATAAACAGGAATAACTTACTGTACTGATTCTCAGTGGTGTGTGTGTCTAGGGCAGAGGGTTATTGCAGAAACTGCACAGAAGGGTGAGGGACACACATATACACACACACACACACACACACACACACACATATACATACACACAGAGCCCAGGGTTTGCAGTGAGACTGCTATGGATGGATCACACAGATGGCGGTGGATGGACCGCATGGACAGCATAACTGTTCCCTTAATGAAGTTAATTACCCAGTGGATAACTTTATCTAAACACTACAGATCTCAGCAGCTAAAAACCACGATGAAATTAAAAAGACATAAAATCAAAGCACTTTTTTAAAACTTTATAGCATAACATTTATAGAAGTTCACAGTGTGTGTGTGTGATGTGTGTAAAAAGCTCAGTGGCACACGGCAGAACGCATCAGAGAAAAGACCAGCTGCCAGTGACATTCAAGGTGACCCGAGACAGCGCTCCAGGCTGGCGTCTCACTGCCACCACACATCCCGCTTCACAAGCTGGTACGAGACTGCAGCATTTACTGTTGCCATGGTTTCGAGTGCGTGTCTGACACGTGAACTGTGGAGCCTCTGGTGTGTGATATCCGCTGCACTCTGAAACACTCTGCACTGATGCAAAGCAAATGGAGAAAGAATGCAAGTAAGCTAAGCAGAGGAGAGAGCCAGGAGAACTCTGGACGCTGGAGTCCATCACAACGTAATCGAGGAAATAATGAGGAGCTTCTTAACTCCAGCTGACCTCACAGACGCACCAAGACTGCCTGTGACGTTACAATTACAAACAAACCAATTGCTTAAACTAACTGTTTGGATGAACTCTGTTATTTTGTGCAATAAGATATAAAACTGCAGCTCAGTGCAGCGCCTCCTACTGCTTCAAACACTGAAATGCAGACATGCAGAGTTGTATTTAGCTTTCACTTGACCTTTAAGAGACAAACAGCAGAGGTCACCTCTCTGCGGTGCTGCTGTCATTTACAAAAGCTCTGGGTGCGTGTGTGTGTGTGTGTGTGATCTGAACACTAAACCTTCTCCAGATCTACATCAGCTGATAAATTAGACATTTATCTGTGAAATAAGCTGGTGCGTAAAACACAAAAAAAAATCAAAATAATAATGTTAATAATAGTTGCAAATCAACAATGAACGGGCCCAAGCACCTGCGCCACACAACCGGTCACTCAGAAGTTTAAGGCATCGCCAAGGCTGCACCGCTTGACATATCAAAAATCCCTTTACAATTTTGAATCCGCAATGTCTTGAGATCACATTGGCCCGGTTTGGTGGCGATCGTATAAATCCCCTAGGAGGAGTATATCAAATTCCACTGGGTGTGTTTTACAAACTACCGAAAATAACTGACTTGATATGAGTAGAAGTCCATAACATGTATAGCAAAAATTGTTCAGCTCAATGAGAGCCAAATGTGTACCAGGTTTTACAGGTATATGTGCACGCATGTATGAGCGAAATCCCCCGTGTGCCACGCCCATGGCCCAGCAACCCATGTGTCCTAGATTTCAAACTGTGTGCTGATTTTCATGAATTTCGAGCATGCTAAGACCCCAAAAAGCCCCGGATACTGAGAACAAGAAATCCTTAAAGAACAAGAAAACCCTTAGGGAGGTCCGGTCTCCTACTGCACACTGGCACAGCTGGATTTAAGGTCTGTCAGCCCTCAGGGATGCAGCAAGAAAACTATCTAGAGAAAACAAACGTCTCTCTAAGTTAAAACGTATTTCCCATTTTAACTTAATAATCAACCAGAAATACAATTTTTAAACCTAAATCTATCAAGCTGAAATAAACCCCAAACATTAGCACTAATTCCTTTTGACCCGAGACCTGTGCCTAACAGCACTATGACCTCTGACTATTTCAAAAGGCTTGAGTAATAGAATTAATAATGTAATAATCTGGGCTCATCTCATAAGATGAAAGAAAACTATAGTACATTATTTGTTTGTTGATCATCTGAAAACACGCCTCTGTACATGCAAAGCCATGTTTAATAAAGCGTC
Organism: Clarias magur; assembly: GCA_013621035.1. NCBI lineage: Eukaryota > Metazoa > Chordata > Actinopteri > Siluriformes > Clariidae > Clarias > Clarias magur. The sequence continues at coordinate 659,169 of QNUK01000387.1, read as the reverse complement.
AGAGTTCACGCTGGGTTTTTCCTCCAGTCTTACAGACGTGTGCATGATTTAACAGAGCGGTGAAGAGGTCAGCGAGCACAAGACTGAAATCCTCGCGCTTTACGCACAGTTTATAGCTGAGGTTGGAGAAGAAAGACTGCGGTGGCGTGTGTAAACTTTGAATTTGCACAAGCCTGGCCCCATACCCTCATTAATTATTCATGAGCTACTGAGCTGAAGTATGCTGGTATTTGTACTGTATGCAGCCTTGGACTAGGGTCACCCTTACATCATGCATTTGTGCCATTTCTGTGCCATTTCTGTGCCATTTGTGCCACAGCGTGAGCCCTTTAGAGGAACATTAGTGAATGTTTGAATTCCTGGGTGAGGGTCTGACCTTGCGCTGTGTAAAGGTTCATTGTTCTCCACATGTCCATTTGGCTTCCACCGAGTTCTCATTTTTTTCTTCCGTATGCAGGTGGATGCTATGGATCTGTTATTTAAGATTAGGACCAGGTGTGAAGGTGTGGCTGAGAGACGCACTGCCTGGTGACTGCTGTCCCGTCCGGACTGTAATCATAAAAACCCACCATGGACAAAGTGACCATCTGGCAACGTGTGAAACCGACCATGAGGACAGTTACAGTCTGACTCTGGGTCTGAGTCTGGCCTCCAGCGGAAGGCTGACGGAACCAATTTGCTATTCAGACTCGTACACCAGTATTAACACCTGCACCAGCAGACTTTACAGTGACCATACAGCATTAAAATGTTCCTCAATCAGAAGGTTCACGTTCTGCTTAAAGAACCCAGGTCTCGAGATCAGAAGGCTTACAGAATCACCAATCATGAACACAAACAGTAGCTTGAGAAGCAGTTTAACCCTGCTGTGGCACGGCATTCAGGGCATCACAGACTTTAAATTGCCACGCATTGCACCTCCTACCAGCTCTGCCCCGGTCCCTGTGGCTCCACTACTTGGCCTGGTGTTTAAAGTCTGTGCAAAACAGCTGGCTGAGGGCTTCATGTATATCTTCTACCTTTCCTTGGCTCAGGCAGCCGTCTCCACCTGCTTCAAGTCTTCTACCACCCCAAAGCACTCCATCAGTCCTCCACACTGAATTCCCAGCAGCCTGTCTATCACACTGATGGGTCAGCAGAGGATGCCATAATCACAGCGCTCCATTCTGCCCACAACCCCAGCACTTACACCCGGAAGCTGTTTTTCAACTGCAGCTCAGCATTTAACATCATAGCATCTGGAGGGTGAGGGACTGGTGGCATGCGGAGGGTGAGGGACTGGTGGCATGCGGAGGGTGAGGGACTGGTGGCATGCGGAAGGTGAGGGACTGGTGGCATTCGGAGGGTGAGGGACTGGTGGCATGCGGAGGGTGAGAGACTGGTGGCATGCGGAGGGTGAGGGACTGGTGGCATGCGGAGGGTGAGGGACTGGTGGCATGCGGAGGGTGAGGGACTGGTGGCATGCGGAGGGTGAGGGACTGGTGGCATGCGGAGGGTGAGGGACTGGTGGCATGCGGAGGGTGAGGGACTGGTGGCATGCGGAGGGTGAGGGACTGGTGGCATGCGGAGGGTGAGGGACTGGTGGCATGCGGAGGGTGAGGGACTGGTGGCATGCGGAGGGTGAGGGACTGGTGGCATGCGGAGGGTGAGGGACTGGTGGCATGCGGAGGGTGAGGGACTGGTGGCATGCGGAGGGTGAGGGACTGGTGGCATGCGGAGGTTGAGGGACTGGTGGCATGCGGAGGGTGAGGGACTGGTGGCATGCGGAGGGTGAGGGACTGGTGGCATGCGGAGGGTGAGGGACTGGTGGCATGCGGAGGGTGAGGGACTGGTAGCATGCGGAGGGTGAGGGACTGGTAGCATGCGGAGGCTTTATCCCTTGTGATTGTGGTGTTTTGTCTGACGTCCAGGATGGGAACTGTGGAGCATATGCAGAGCGCCTCGTCCGATTCCTGTGTCTGAGTGAGGTATATGCGCAGGAGTAGCTCGACCCCCCACCGCAGAATCTGGGTGCGCTTGGTAGGTAGATCGATATTTCACTGATACCGAAGGAAACTCCATACCAGTCCGACTCAGTTTGATGTAGTATAATTTTAGTAGGACTAAATGTTTACATGCTTTTTAATAGTCATGCTTTAGTCGGAATAACACAATGTCATGTAGTGATTTAAAACTCAGTCACTTCCACAAGAGTCAGTCTTTTTTTTTCTTTTGAACATAGTTAGATGCGTCTTTTCATGTTAACCAGACAGCACAAACTCGGTTCATGCTGGAACCTTACTGGGCATCACACACACACACACACACACACACACACACACACACACACACACAGGGTGAAGCTTTACAGCAGTGTACACCGGCAACGTAAAATTACACAACACCAACCTCTGCTGAAAAGCACGAGAGAGGGAGAGAGCTCCTGAGATGTGCATGGAGTGTGTGAGAGAGAGAGAGAGAGAGAGATGGTGCAGCATTGAAGCACACACTCCTGTGTTTGGCTTCAAAAATGGAGAGCTGTGCCACACCACTGTTAACTGAAGCCTGTGAGACGAGAGTCAGCTAATGGACTCCCACGTGCACGTGTGGGTTTAGAAGCGCTGAAACACACGGGAGAAGTTTCACACGTGGAGATTAACGATGCTGCGTATGTTTTTAACCAACGTGTCTTAACAAATCCTGTTACAGGAGATGAGGAGAAAATATCACAATGTAATCATTTATACATGGACACAAACTGCATGTTTAGGGGTGTGAGAGGTAAATGTGTGTAATGAGTGTGGAGACAGACACACACACACACACACACACACACACACACACACACACACACACACACACACACTTCTCTAAACTGCAATACCTGCTTTATTTCCAAGCACATGTCTGGTGCCTCCTATAGGACCTTATAGAAACACTCTGCTGGATATCAGACACCTGAACAGCTCTTAACTCGTCTAGAAAAAACTGAGCAGAATCAGCCAGAGCTTTCAGAGTCACAAGCTTATCACAATTATTAACAACAACTTGGTTTAGACAAGTTACTGGACAAAGCCGTCAAAGTAATTATTGACCTAATTAACTAATTATTTATCCAGTCAGCCAGTCGTGTGTCAGCAGTGTCGCGTCACACCAATCAGACTCAAGACGCACACACACGCCGCGGTGATGGAGTTCTAACGGCGTTCTCTCTCTCTCTCTCTCTGAGTGAACTCATTGTATAACGTTAGAGATGTTGTACATTAGTCTCAGCTGCGTAGGTGCACTTGGAGTGCGTTCGGAGGTGACGTGCATGCCAGAGCTCTTGGATGTCCAGTTTCAGTTCGAGCAGGTCATACATCCTTCTTCTTCTTCCTCTTCTCCTCCCACACAGAGCAGCTCAGTCGTACCTCTCAGAGAGCATACGGCAGGATTCGCACTCTCCGAGCCTGCCATGTTCTCTCACGCAGTCCTGATACCGTACTCAGCATGGGGCATGGAACCGAATCTCTGCAGTTTTTCTGCGCCTGCGTACACACGGAAATGACCTGTACCGTTGTGTTAATCTCTAGAAACAGACCACGCTGCATGTGCGCTAATAAACAAGCGCGCTATTAGCCGTAATCTCTCTCTCTCTCTCTCCCCTGCCTTTTCATTCCGCCGGCAGAGTTCTCAGCTCTCCGTTTTCCCGGCCTGCTTTTCGAGACGTCATCTCGCGCACGAGGCAGAACGAGGACGGGGTTGTTGTTTTTCTGAAGAAATGAAAGCTGCCCACTCTTCCTACTTCCTGATGGTCAGTAGGAGAAGCGAGTGGCCGCGGTCCAGAAGTCAATCACCACCTCTTTCCTTCTGGAGACGTGCGGATATCTGAGCCGCTCGAGGGACGTTAGAGGAACGTTGGAGGGACGTTAGAGGTGAACTGTTCCTGTGAACCGAGTGATTAGACGAGATCCGCTCCAGGGCTGCGTTTCATCAGCGCGGTCTGATGTTCCGATTGTGAAACACACTTGTATAACTGCAGGTAGAAATACACAAAGAGCCTCGATACGCCTGCTGCGCGGGAGCGCCGGGATGGAAAGGAGACACATTTCTAATGTAGGCAAGTGAGATTAGATTAGACGCTGCGTTTCTTGACTTACATAAGACTCCAGGATGGGAGCTGACAGCCTGCCTCGGCGTTTTGTTCCGCTGTGCGTTTTATTTCTTCCCCGCGTGCTATGAGTGGCGCGGCGTGTTCGTCAGCTCACGGACGCCTCCACGTCGGCCCTTTGTTAGCAAGAAGCTAGTCGGCTAACTGTGATGAGCGTTATCGACTTAGCAAGTGAATGTCTTCATGCTGATCGATCTACAGTAAACCGTAAAGGTTCCACACCGTCCACACGTCCTCTACACACACTTTCACACCAGAGTGCTGCTGAGGTTCACTTCATCATTCATTCAGATCCAAATATTTACACTCGAGGGTTTTCAACACTGTGCTGAGACTTACCGCTATCGTATGACACACACACACACACACACGGTTCAGCAGGAGCTCTGAAACTGGATGATAGTCGACGCAGAGATAAAAGAAACAAACAGATTACAAGACGACTGTCTCAGTGGGTTTGATTAGACTGTAATCAGGACGCTTGTTTAAGTTATTGACGGGTCTGGTGGATAAGTTACGCCTTGAACGTCGAGCCGCTGATCTGGAGACGATGACATAATCATAAACGCTCTTGCTAACTGTGCAGACAGTGCGCCGAAGCTACCGGCGACCATACGGGGGTTTATATTCTGCAGTTCATCCAAAGATGAAAGTCTGCTCACAGAGCCTCGGCGACTGCAGCACGTACGCTCATCACTCCACAGATCACATTAGTGTCTGCACGGAAACATACATGGACATGAAAATACATTTAAAACGGCATGAAATCCGTTAGAGCGATGTTTAATGTGTGTGTAAGTCTTAGGGACCGTGTAAGAGATGATAGGATCCGAGTGCGCTGCGATATCAGATCAAACCGACGTTCGTATTCGTTGTAAAGACAAATGATGTGAGTAATGCGATAAAATTCAGCGAAAGTTTGTTTACGGCAAACAGAATTAGACTGTACACATCCCGCGCTAAGGACTAAACCTGTACGGTGAAAAGCTTTCAGAGACCAAACACGCACACATCCGATGATGCATGACTCTATGTATACTGTATATACAGAGTGAGAGTTGTGTACATCATAGAGAGAGTCATATATTTACACACGACTTTATCTGCACAGATTTCTTTCAGACACACTGTGAGAGCTGGAGAGAAATAAAACTCCGAGCAGAGTGGAATGGTGGAGACGGCGAGCACAGACGCAAGCAACATCTCCAGTGCATTCGAGGAAAAACCACAGACGCGGTACGGAGAGGTCAGAGGTCAGAGGTCAGCGCACGCACTCAACACCTGCTCCACCCGCTGACGCTACACTCTGCATCCCGGGTTATAAACGCCAGGCTGTTCATTTCACTTAACAACGCTACCCAACAGCGCCACCTGCAGGGACGGATAATAATAAACCCGTCTAATTAGTTCATTTCTTATGATTTCACTCCACAAACAGCCTGAAGATGATGTCAAAAACCTGTATGAATAAAAGGGTCACAACTCGCTCTTACAATGAGATCTTTACCTTTAATACACTGGACGAGCAGATTCTGTCGCAGCGTCTCACAAAACCGCCTGGACAGAATTGACTGAATCTCCTGCAGCACTTCGATCTCAGACTGAAGTTTAATCTGCACCATCAGTGAAATCACAATGTTGAGTAAAAGTGATGTTATGAACAGTTATGTGTGGGATTTAATCATCTACTGTAAAATAATCTACTAATGCGCTCCTGTCTCAGTGTAAACAAACACCTGCACCAATAGATATTAATGAGAAAAGATAAAGTGAATATTTTGACTGGGATTAGGTCAGATTTTCACTTTGGCTGAAATAACAGCGCTGAAGTGGTAGAAGTGAATTTTAACACGCTGGAGTCGTTTTAAGACAAAACTTCATCTTTATCTGATCGACTTTTTCCATTTCTCATCTGTGATTCTACAAACTCCACCCTGTAACCACCCTGATAAACGCTGATAAAAATAATTAGTGCATTTCCAACCCGAGCTATTAATTGAGATAAAGATGGTTTTTGTCTTAGCGAGAGCCGTCTCATTACACCGCCTGGGCGATCACTGCCGAGAGCTCTACAGGACATCTACAGCACTGTGCGGAAGTTACTGACCCCCTCAGGTCCTCAGATCTCACTGCCAAAGCTCCGGACTTTCTTGTATGTTTAATGGAGTTTATATACAGTTCTCCAGACTTTGTTTAGTCTCTCGTTATTTTCACTCCTGTCCCTGTACCCCGTCTCTGTACCCTGAACCCCGTACCTGTACCTGAACCCCGTCTCTGTACCCTGAACCCCGTCTCTGTACCCTGTACCCCGTCTCTGTACCCTGAACCCCGTACCTGTACCTGAACCCCGTACCTGTACCCTGAACCCCGTCTCTGTACCCTGAACCCCGTCCCTGTATCCTGAACCTCGTCCCCTGAACCCCGTCCCCTGAACCCCGTCCCCTGAACCTCGTCTCTGTACCCTAAACCCCGTCCCTGAACCCTGAACCTTGTCCCCGTACCTGAACCCCGTCCCCAGAACCTCGTCCCCATACCTGAACCCCAGAACCCCATCCCTGTACCCTGAACCTCGTCCCCGTACCCCATCCCTGAACCTCCTCCCCGTACCCCGTCCCTGTACCCCGTCCCTGTACCCCGTCCCCGTACCTCGACCCCGTACCCCGTCCCTGTACCTGAGGGTGTTTGGTAAACCACATAGTAACCTGAGAATCATTCAAGCTTTAATATCTGCAGTCCTGAGCCAGTGAGAAACAGGAGCAGGTGATGAGAGATGATCAGGAGGTGATTAGTTCACTGCTGGATGCTGAGGGCTTGGAACAGACGAGAGGGGAAACGAGGTCGCTGCTGAGGTTTGACATAAACAACACGGTTTTAAATTTAGGCGCCGTGCAGTCTGTCGCAGTAAAACATTTGTTCCTGATCAATTTAATCCACAACATTTAATATTATATGAAGAAATTGGGGGACCAAGACTTTTCCACAGTGCTGTACATGATTTTATTTGACTGTAAATTAAGTAACTATAACTATGTCTATTTAACACAAGGACAGACTGTTAAAGGAATCTTCTGTAAAATCCTCCAAGGGACAATCCATCAGCTTGTTAACTTAATATTAAACATAAATTATATTAAGTATTAAATTTAATTAAATTCCACAAAAAAAATTGAATTTTGCAAGAAAGTTGCCGAACCGCGCGTTGGCGAAGTCACGCGTACGTCCAGGAGACGCTCAAAACTCGCTCGCGTCAGTAAAAAGCCAAGCAAAGCGAGTTCACAGATTATTTTTGAGGGTCTTTTGCAATTTGTGCACCGCGGGTCACGAGAACGTTATCCAGGACGGTAACAAGAGGGAAAGGGAGACGCTTTCAGTTTGGGTTTTAAAGCAGCCGGTGCCGAGAGGAATTAATTAATTAATGTTAAGTGAGGTTTAATGTCTGTCTATTTCATATTTTACTTCATTAACATGTCTTTTATAAATGTTTTCATTGTGTTTATATGCAGGTAATATTTTTTGCAGCTGGAACGGATTATCTGCATTTACATTATTTCCTATGGGACGATGCGCTTCACAATACAACCCCTTAAGAACTCGCTGTACAAAGTACACGAAGAACGATTAGTATTTGTCACCATCACCTGGTTATCTTATGCTGGCATCGATGCGTAGTGTAAAAAATGTAAAGAGTTTTTTAGTGAAGTTCTTCACCCTTGGACAGATCTCAGACCTGGAACGAGGATCCAGCTTTTAGACCCGATAAGAATCCTGATCAGTAATGAGCTGGCTGTGTGTGTGTGTGTGTGTGTGTGTGTGTGTGTGTGTGTGTGTGTGTGTGTGCGCGTGTGGCGCTGTGCTCCAGCTCATTCCACGGCCCAGTGGGGTTTTTTAGAACTCGCGACACTAATAGACCAAAATCTCCGACTGCAGCAGAAAATGGAGCAAAGAAATTCAAGAAAGAGTGAAAGTGACTGCATTCACACTCCAGCTCTGGTTCCCTTTAAAAAGTAAATCAACACTGAAATAAAGACTTTACAAAACCTATGAATATGTGAGAATATAGAGCAGCGTGCACCCTGGGCGCGCGCGCACACACACACACACACACACACACACACACACACACACACACACACACACACACACACACACCACTGTGCTGCTGGAACAGGATATAACTGGATTAGTTTGAGTAAAAGTCAAGGTGTAAGGTGAAGTGAGATCAGGTCCAGGTCTCTCTTATCTCACACTATTGCTCAGAGTGTGTGTGTGTGTGTGTGTGTGTGTGTGTGTGTGTGTGTGTGTGTGTGTGTGAGAACAGAAGGTACGATGAGATTCATCACATTAAATAATCCTGGAGAAAAAAGCTCCAGCCTGAGGACATTCTGCGGCTCAACACCGGGCTCCTGATCAGAACTAAAACCCAAAGATCCGCGGTGTGTGTGTGTGTGTGTGTGTGTGTGTGTGTCTGAGCGCTACCCTCAGGCTCGCGTCACGGCTCCGAGACGGAGACGAGGCTCGGCCAGCGAGCTGCAGGTGGCTCGGCATTCATTCATCATAACGTGACAGCCGCTGGCACACTTACAGCTCCGGCTCTATCCAGGTCTGCTGAAACGCTCACCCTGCAGAGCGGTCCGCGGCGAGGGAACCATTCATCAGCGCGCTAATTCTGTCTGTCTGGAACCGTCAGATAAAGCTCATGCCCTGACACACACGGTGCACTTAAAGGTTCTGCGCGTTTCCATCAGGTGTGTGTGCAGTATGGCGGCGGCCCGGGGCCGACTCACCAGTGACGGACGCTTATGTAACTGTACAGCAGCATGGGCTTTACAGGCTACTGTGTGTGTGTGTGTGTGTGTGTGTGTGTGTGAGAGAGATTTGTGTAGCTCCCTGTTGTTAAATTAAACTGACCAATAACGTGTAATTCAATTACGGCTGTCCAATATTAAACTATTTTTAGTGCAAATTAATTATATGATCAAGTTTGACCCTAATGGCATCCCATAATCTCGGTGCGGTTCCCCGGCTGTGTGTGATAACAACACACGTTTAACGCGGATAATCAGACGACTGAGGAAACACGTTTAACGCGGATAATCAGACGGCTGAGGAAACATCACCAGGTGCTGGACGGCAAGTTTCATTATAAGAAGCTTCCAGATGGAAGTCTGGATGAAACCGAGGTCGTGTGCCCGAGTGACCTTCAAGGGGAAATATTCTCCCATCACAAAGATCTTTATTTAACACTAGTTTCGTTCTGAGAGCACATACGTAAGGAGTATGTGTTCTCCAACAAAGTGAACCTTATAAGTGAAACTTTGACACGAATATCCTGTATAATAATAAATACAGTACAATATAAAGCGTACTGATCCACCTTCCCACACTGCCACCCTGTGGCCATAAACTGTAATCGCGCCTAAGGAAATGAAGCTCACACGTGAAGGTAAATGTCTCTGCGCCTTTGAATGGCGAGGGGAATCCCGGACACCGTCGTGTCTCAGAGCTGTTTTCCACTGTACTGGACTGTGAACTTTGAGGATTTTCTGAAATTAGGATTATTCACCATCAGGACGGCTTTACAGGACAGACATCCGTCATCGTGCTTCCGGACAGATTCGCTGAAACCGCTGAGGCCGACTCATCCCGCATCCCCCACACACGCACACAAACACACACACAAACACACATACCGCACTTGAGACGTTTTAAACATTCAGTGTCTATTATTTGTACAATACACGTGAGCTACTTCGAATGTTTATAGAACTGCAGCTTGTTCGCATCTGCTGAAATTCATAACTTGAATGTTTGTAAGTCGGGGACGACCTGTATTAAACTCTGCAACCTATTTCCTCTAACCAGTTCATTATGAAGTTCTTTGTTCCAACATTGCAAGTTGGTAATACAAGTCAAACTAAGTATTTTAACATTGTGATTAATGACAGACTACGATTAGATAGATTCGTTTAACTGAGTGATATCACCAGTTAGACATTACACCCTATAGTGTCATTAAGTCCAGTCTTACTTTCAAAACTTTGACGCACATTAACATTAACAATATTGAATGTGTCTAATTTGTTGATATTGATTTTAAACGCAAAAAATCAATTCCAAACTCGGAATTCCTGCCAACTAATTCCAGCACACCTGAGACACGCAGTCGCACGCAGTCTCACGCAGTCTCACGCAGTCGCACGCAGTCTCACGCAGTCGCACGCAGTCTCTTCATCAGTAAACATATAGCTTTCCTAAGAGTTGAATGAAAAACTCAGTTAAAATCAGTTAAATAACTTTTAATTATGTAACTTCTAGTGGTGTGTGTTGGATGCTAAATGGAGATGATACACAGATCTGTGTGTGTGTGTGTGTGTGTGTGTGTGTGTGTGTGTGTGTGAGGAAATGGCTCTCCAATCATACAGCAGTGACTTCCTACAGCGTAATCTGATCCCGAGTGCGCGCTTCGTTCTAAATCTCCTCTGAACCGTCCGTGTCGTTCTGTTCAAGGCTAACGCTTAGCTACAAAGCTAACTAGCTTCTACCACGAGGCTGAACTGAAACTGTCGAATATTTCACAGCTTGGACAGAAATCCCCCCCCCAAAAAAACATCCATTTTCTGCAAATACCTTCTAGCATTAATGCTAATACAAATGAATCTCCTTTTGGTACAAACTCTGCCCCCTACTGGACTGGAGTGTGGAGCAGGCGATTGGCAGGAAATAAAAAGGTCGTGGCTTCGTACGAGCCGTGCCATTTAAACCATCGGCGTAAGTTACGCAGCATTTCAGTGTTTGTCAAACACTTTTATTAGCATTTAACACTTGACAGCTGCATGAATCCAGAGCACTTGCAATGTGCAGAAATTACAATCAAACCAAATCAACAGTTCATCACTGATTCACAGCTGTAACAGATCCATGAGAATATAATAATTATATTTTAATTTCAGTTATTACACAGTCTGGTAGATACGCATCACTTACTGATAACCTGTGGCACAGAAAATGAATGAAAACATCCTGATAATTACAACGAGCAGAGACAAACGACTTCCTCAACCTCAATTATTCTCACACAATGTGTCGGTTACTTTCATTAGAATTACTTTGATTATATTATAGACATAATTGTTTACTTTATTCCACATTTAAACCAGGATTGTATGTTTTTCTTTGTATACAAACAATGTACAATTTATTCATCTTAAAAAACGATTCTACTTTTCTTCAGTTTTGCATTTAATATTAAATTTCCGCGGATATCATTTTCAGGCGTGCTCTGTGACCTCATTATGAACTCACTCGATGTTCAATTCTCTCAGGGAGACTAAAGCCTGCTTCATCTATCTCTCACACACACACACACACACACACACACAGCATTAAAGAGTGCATTAATGACGGGGAATAAATACATAAGAAAATCGCCATACCTTGTCCCATTTTTATTTATTTATTTTTTTTAAACATAACACTTTGTTTTTAAACTTAGACGCGTCACTAAAATCATAAACATTGTGTGTTAAAATGAAACATTATCTATAAAATAAGCCTTTGTTTTAAATAATGAAATGACATCAATGGAACGTCAACATTGCACAAGCCTAGCTTTAATGCAGTCATGCTAATTAGCCGCGGAATCAGTCAGAGCTAGCATATAATAAAGTGAGCGTTTCCGCGCAGTGCACACTGCTGCCTTGCTTTTCTGCGCACCGCGGCTGTATAGAGTGCTTATACAGGTCGTCTGTCTGCTCGACCCGGCCTGACCTTTCTCCTCCTCATGGTGTACGCGCGCTCCTGAGTGTGTGTGTGTGTGTGTGTGTGTGTGTGTGTGAGAACCTTGAGAGTGCTGTCTGATGGTGCTGGAGAATGAAAATATAATCAACACTTTCCCCCTCTGATAATCACTAAGTGCTGAGAGATTGCTCAGGCTGGGCTGAGATGATGGTGATGTTACATAACCACAGGCTGCTGCTCGTATAGTGTGTGTGTGTGTGTGTGTTGTCCTACATATAGCTTCCTGTAGGGGCTGAACGCACATAAGTGATGTGCAGACCTGTGTGGGAGTGCATCTACCTGCATGTGTGTGTGTGTGTGTGTGTGTGTGTGTGTGTGTGTGTGTGTGTGTGTGTGTGTTTACAGAGGAGCGTGCTCATGTATGAGATGTGGATGTCAGTCAGCAGAGAACAGAGAAACAAAATCTATGCTTGTGTGACGCATCCTACAGAGCATAACGAACAACAGCAACAATAATACTAATAACAATAATAACAACAACAACAACAACAATAATAAACGGCATGAAAAAGAGCCGAGCTGAGAAACATTCGCGCATCCTATCTCCTGTCTGTGAGTTCAGCTTGCGAGCTCCATCACACCAGACGCAACGATAACAAACAGAGCGGTTTTTCTTATTTTTCTCCCGTCCGTCCGCGTGTGCACGTGAACGTGAGCATCTCAATCAGTCTGCTCTCCGTCTGCACCGTCACATCTATTCATTCTGCATAAACACTGTCTGCAGCTGGCAAGCTTTATCTTCAGCAAACACAACGGCAGCATAAAAACACACAGAGACAGAAAGAGAGCGAGAGACAGACAGAGAGAGAGAGAGACAGAGAGAGAGAGAGACTCACAGATTGAAGAAGTGATAGAAATGCTGCTGCTTCGAGAGCTTCTCCAAGCTGCATCTCGCATGCGTCTCTGTGGTGTGAGGCTCTAACTGAGCATGCCCAGAAGGCTACACGCAGGTTTATACAGAGCCACATGATGGAGGTTCCCGGCAGGACCTCATTCTCCATTGCACAGGTTCCTGCTCTCACACACACACACACACACACACAGCAAACCGCACCACACCTCACACTGAAAGCCTTTTATATCAGCGCAAAATATCTATGGAGTTCTGACTGATTATGCTGGTAAAAGTGTGTATACCATCCCGTGGTAACGGACTGAGTCACAGTGTTTGTGAAACTAACTAGGTCAATGGTTTGAGCAGGACAGAGGAACAGAACAGAAACTCAATATCACCTGTTTTTTTTTTTTTGTTTTGTTTTTTTTGTTTTTTTCAAATAAGAAATGTTTACAAACTTTGAATGAAACTCAAAGATTGAAAGCAGTTTGTTTGATGTGAAAATGTTTTCATGATAATTAGTTAGTTCCATCTGACTGGACGAGAGACAGTCCACCAAACTGACAAAAAAAATTACATTTGAGTGCTGATATTAGACAGTAACAGCACTGTGCTGTGTAACTGTGTGTGTGACTGGGCGTGTCCCAGGTGTTGTGCAGTGGTTAATGACCTGTGTGTCTCAGCGTGGGTGAGAGTGCGTCTGTACGGTCCGCAGTACTGAGGAGAGGGACGCTGCCTGACCACGCCCACATTCACACCCAGTCACAGAAGCACTTTCAGCAACAACACACAACTGATAACGTTATGTCGTCTTACACAACACGCCTCTGCAGGAATCGCTTGTTGCGAAAAAGCTAACTAGCTTCTAACATCATTCCAATTGCTGAATCCCAAATCCCTCCAAATCTAACCCCTGATCAAGGGCACTACTTGGTGTGTGGAACAAGGGAGTGTACACCCTACATAGTGCACTAGCTTCACATTTAACGCTGTTTGCACTGATGTTCTATATAATCTGGTGAGTTTCTCAGGACTGTCCACCACCTCCATGGTTTATTCTCCTCACCTTTTGGCTCCAGAGTACTTTCACCCCTGTTAATTACACTAACTGTTTCCAGCTCCACCAGTCGCTAACCGAGTCCCACCAGTTGTGAACTGCTGTGGCAGATTCCTGTACACGATCTTCAGGAACCAATGAAACGGACATGGATTAAGCGGGGGACACCAGAGTAGTGCAGACGTCTTGGTGTCTCTCTGCCCAGCCGGATCCATCAGGTATTGAAGGACGAAAGACTTCATACTAAATTCTACTTGCTGTAGAGCAATTTCTCAGCAGAGCCTGGAGTCCAGTTAAAGGCATGGACTCCATATGATGTTGGAAACCCTCCTTAGAGATTCTGGTCCATGTTGACTTGATCGTGCGGATTTGTTTTTTCAGGTGAGATCTTCATGCTGTGAATCTCCCGTTCCTCCACATCCACAAAGGTCTTCTGCTGGACCCAGATCCATCAGAGACTGGGAAGGCCAGTGAGGAGGACATCAGGCCAGTATGAGACGTGGTGCCTCATCATACTGGGTGACGCCATTAGAAGATTAAAATGTAGCCAAGAAGGGATGCACAGGGTCAGGAGCAATACTCACATACTGTAGCCTGTAATACTTACGCCATGAGTGAAATTTGCTGAGGGAACGCCCCACACCATCACACCACCATCACCAGCCTGGACTGATGACACAAGGCAGACTGGGTCCATGGGCTCATGATGTTGGTGCCAAATTCTGACTCGACGTGATCATCTGCTGTTGTAGCTCATCCACCTCACGCTTTGATGACTGGTGCGTTCTGAGATGCTCTTCTGCTTAGCACTGTTCTATCTGTGTTATATCTGAGTTACTGCAGCCTTTCCGTCAGCTCGACCCAGACTGCGCATTCTCCACTGGTCTCTCTCATCAACAGGGGGCGTTTTTTGTTGTTGTTGCAGATCTGCCTCTTACTGGATGTTGTTCTTGTTCTTTATTCCACCAGTTCTAGGGACTGTTTTGTGTTAAAATCCCCGAACAGCAGGTGATTGGCTGATTAGATAAGTGCATGAATGGCATGGCGTACTGGTGATCATAATAAAATCATAAAATTGTTATTATTGCCAAGAAAAATGTAAAGTAATAAAAACAAACGTTTAGTCCTTCTCTACACATCGTCCACCTAAGGCGACGCACTTCTCCAAACGATGTATGAGCTGGTGGAGACCGTTTATGAAGAAGCCGCCTTTTGGCTCCTGAGAAAAAGTAAATCACCGCATCGGCATCACACGCCTGCCACGAAGTGGTTTCTCCAAGTGATGGAAGACAGGGGAAGTTTTTGGGTGTTCGGGGCATGAGGCAGCATTTCGCAGCCAAGTAACCCGTAGGGTTCACCAATTTTTTTTTTTTGTTTGTTTCTTCCTTGTTCTAAGGTCAGGGCAGTTGCCTAAGCATTTCACTGCATATCGTACTGTGTATGATTGTGTATGTGACAAATAAAATCTGAATTTAATTTTTGATTCCTGAGCTGAATGGGCTGCGTTGTGGTTCTGACCCTCTAACCGCATCGAGTGGAACTTGTACTCGGGGTTTTCAAATAAGAAGAAATGTTAATGATGTGCTCATTTCAGGAGGCATAATTTGGACAAATATTTACAAGAAATATTACAACGGTAGGTTTTCAAACAAAAATGCCGATGTCACCACCACCACCATAATAAGAGGCGTCCATTGGGTGATTACTGCAGTGATTAATACGGTTCAGCTGTAACAAGTTATTTAACCCTGACTGATGCAGTGACGAGCTCCTCATTTCCTAAAACATCCATGGCAGAAGACACATCCTGTGGGCGTGGCAAAGATGTTCCTCTGTTGCAGAAGGGTCAAATTATTGTCCTGCATCAAGCAAAGAAAACAGCCAAGGAGATTTCTGAAACTGCCAACGCCGTGTTAAGTGTGACTATACCATGCATTATTAAACAGTGATGCTTTCTGCGGAGTATAAAGAGATGACGTCATACTGTATCTCAGGATTCTCTGTCCCGCTGTCATGTACTTACAGTTCTCCTATAAAAACTATATTCCAAGTCAAATCACAAAACCCACACTGTACAGATGACCGGGGACTCTGGGTAAGATTAGGAAGACTGAGGTCTTATTTCAGGAGAAAACAGAAAGGTTGATTTGTGGATAAAGGTCTTTTCTAGCCAACCTCACGTTCAGCATTGTCTCAGTGCACTGTTACTCCCCGACCTTGATCAGGTACCGTACGCTGAGTCCTGTGAGATTCGTCACAGATTCCTCTCAGTGGATAAAGCGAGACAGAAACCTCTCCATAGTGTGACTTATTCGTTGCTTGTATCTAATGTTAATCCCGTATGTACAGTTCCACAAAGAAGAATAAAGGAGAAAGAGGGAACGGCAGAGAGAGAGAGGAAGCGAGAGATTATGAACCACAACCATCAATGCCATCTCTACACTACCTCTGTCTAGTTGCCATGGCGACCATCTGTCTCGAATGCACACACACGCACGCACACACACACACACACACATACCCACATGCTGTTGGCAGAGGGCAGCACACTCCCCTAGCGTTTCGCTATTTCCCAGTGACATGAGTACCACAGAGCATCAACATAAAGCGCGTCACGTTCCTGAGGCTGGGAGAGTAACGTCCCAAATCTGGGGGAGCGGCAGTTCTGAGCCTGAGAGTCCTGAGATTGGGCAAGAAAAGACCCAGGACTGGCACAGAAAAGTCCCGAGACCAGGATGATACCAGGAGCCTTATCGGGCCTTATCGGGTGGTTAAAGACCCGAGACCGGGCGGGTAAAGTCCTGTAGGGTTAGAGAGACGGGTTGAGTCCTGAAGCTGAAACAGTCTGTTACACTCTAACGCTGGTTACTGACCTGCACTCCTCTCAATGCCACGGTTTGGCATCACATCTCCAAACCCATTCTGCCTGTGATAATCCGTCAATGTGATTGTCTCGTCATACCTCACTGCATCTCAATAAACATGAATAGACACATTAAGAAGACAAAACGTAGCAGAGGACGTGTGCGCTTCTGGACACATTGGCTTTAAAATACAAGAAGAATCCAAGCAACATGTAAATCTAAGCATGGTTATGAAATGTACAGTATGTTACGGTCGCTAGCGTCAGCAGTCAGACAACACTACTACAATTTCTCTTCGGAATAGAACAGCAGCCGTGGCTGGACAGGCCACGCCCCCACGCGTGGACAGGAAGGATGAGAAAGGTTCTAGTGTAAACGCGCCAAGATTCATCACACCAACGATCAACCACCGGCCGTAACGCAGCGTCCGCGCATCACGCGCAGATTTAACGCCAGGACTCGTCTGTTACCATCCTGTTCGGTCTTCCTGAAAGATTAAAGTTAACAATAACAGCAGCTCTACATACAGGATATAGAAAAGAGATAAAGCTTACCTGTGCAGATGTTCACACAACCAGGCAGGACATGAAACAGACACAAAAAAAAAAGAGGAGAGCGCAATTAGACTGGTACCGGAGATGATGGAGATCTCAGTAACGGTTTAATCAGCGTGTTAGAAATGTCCAGAATGTGTGTGTGTGTGTAACATGATGTTCAGTGAAGGACCAATGTTAAAGAGCAAAGCTTAGCTTGAATGTTTTTAATTTCGCATTTTTGGAAAGACGAACTGGAGAGACTGTTGAGAGCCGCCTCTGAGCAGACGTCTGGAACCCGGTGTAGAACCTCCTGGATCAGGTGGCGTTCGGGAGCCTGGGGTGCTTTGTGTGCCATGATCACTACAGCCTCCTGCGCTGTGTTTCATCTTCACGTGAATAATCTCATCAGGTCGAACCCTACGTGCAGATGTTCCTCATGATGTGATGTCTCTCACAACACCATTACAGTCCAGCGCAGTGTGGCCGTCTGATCAAAAATCAACGTACTTACCATGAGGCAGTCTCTCCAAGGAAATAAGCAGAAAAGAGAGCTGCGAGTGTGTGTGTGTGTGTGTGTGTGTGTGTGTGTGAGACAGCACAGAGGCGTGACTCAATGAGTCCAGGTCTGATTTCATGCCTGTAAAGCACTTATGCAACTAGTTTTTCTTTAATGTATTACACAAGACATCTTTCTTTAATCTTTAATTATACGTATTTTAACAGACTGCAGTGTCGTCGAAGGTCTGAACCACTGTTTGTTTTTTTCTTCTAAACAGTAAAACCTGCAGATCCAGATGTTGGGTTCGTCTGGATGATTCTCTGCATTTTATTCCACCTTGGCTCAGTAATAACTTCAATTATTATTATTATTATTATTATTATTATTAACACAGATTACATGCCGTCTGTGCATTATTTAGTTTAGCTTCAATAAAGAAGGAACATCTGGTTTAAAGTAAAAGTCTACAGATGCAGAGTGAGACGCGAACAGCGTGCAGATTGCCATCGAAATACGAGTAACACAATGTGGAGCAAAAAAAAAAAAACACACACATGCATTCATGTGTTTCACCCAGAGGTTCACTGTGCAAGCTGAA
The DNA here is from genome assembly GCA_013621035.1 of Clarias magur. NCBI lineage: Eukaryota > Metazoa > Chordata > Actinopteri > Siluriformes > Clariidae > Clarias > Clarias magur. Next base: position 640,854 of record QNUK01000387.1, on the reverse strand, counting down.
GCGCTGCTTTAATTGGTGATGAATAAGGAACTGGTTCCCCCTGCTGGACTCCAGTAGTTATTACACACTGTACGTCAAACTCGGCAAGAACAAATATAAATAATAAATAAAGAACAGCATTCCAAAGTATCATCTCGGTCACATGTTGATCTTTAATGTAGTACTTCATGCTTCTTATTTTTAAAATGATGTATGATTTTGTACACCTTAAACACTATTCTAGCTTAAATATAAATGGTTTTGATGAATATTCCTCTAGACCAGTGATTTCTAATTATAATCACTTTTTTTTCTTTATTTGCAGCCGACCCCCAAAACTGCAAAGTCTGTCTTTACCCTGAAAATGAACAAAGTTTCAGAGAGCCTTTTGCCCCCCCCCCCCCACCAGGCAGCACTGTATAACTGTATGTACGGTATGGCTGCATCGTCTATAAACCCAGCTTTAACAGGGATCAGCCAATCACGTGGCAGCAGCACAACATGCTCCATCACATACAGGCCGAGAGTTTCACGTCGAACATCAGAAGGAGTGAAAGTGTAATCTCCCCGAGTTTAACCGCCGCGCTTGTTGGTACCAGATGGTTTGGTCTGAGATTTTCAGAGACGTCTGATCTGGGTGGAAGCGCAGTGCTGATAAGAGACATCAGAGGAAACAGACGGATTGCTCCGAGCTGCCAGGAAGGATCCAGAAACTCAAATAAATCACTGATTAGAAGTGCAGTGGACAAAAAACAACAACAACAACAACGAGACACGATCAGACACCAGGTGGACGAGCTACAACCGCAGGAGACCACTGTGGGTTCCTCTCCTGAGACCACTCGCACATGAACCTACATACACTACAGTGCAGAGTTCACAGGGAGCAAGGTCCCGAAAAGCCAAGATCGAATGCAAAGAAGAAGATTTCATTACAATATTATAACACGTGTCATCGTCTTTTTGTTCAGTGTTGTGTTTGTACTTCTGCACACATCAGGGCTTTGTGTTAGATGTTCCGGCGCTGCGTCCTCATTGGTCAGCTCTTCTTAAATCTGTTAAGCTTCACTGGACACGCGAATGGAGGAAGAGCATTCTTCTGCATGCAAAGCGCTAGAACCTTGACACCCGATTGTGTTTATGATCTACCACACAAAAGGACACAAAAGCTGGCCAATGAGGACGCAGCGCTGTCTGACCTGCTCATGGGAAATTTGGGTCAGAAGTACGAATACAGCGGTACCTCGCCATACGAACAACCCGCCATAAGAACTTTCACCTTAAGAAGTGAAATTTTGAAAGAAATCTTCCCCGACGCACGAAACATTTTTGGCATATTAGCAACCGGCTAAGCCGCGCGCACGTCTGGGAGACGCTCGGAACTCGTCAGCGGAAAGCCAAGTAAAGTGAGCCTGGGTTTTTTGCATTTTGTATAAGATTTAGTGAAGATGTACAGTAGCACCGCGGGTCACAGAAATGTTATCAAGGACGATAGCATTTCCTTTTAAGAAATCATAAATAATTAACTAATAATTAAGTAATGTTTAATGTCTATTTAGTTCATATTTTACTAGTTTTTATATGATAAACTATGATTATAGTGTTGGAATTTGGTAATATTTCGGGTGGCTGGAACGGATTATCTGTATTTACATTATTTCCTATGGCACGAAGCGCTTCACAATACAACACTTCACCTCAAGAACTCGCCTCTGGAGAGTATGAATCTGATCAGTGGAAAGAAAGGGATTTCAGGTTAGCGGGGTTTTGTTTCGCAATTATTGTTTTCCATGTACTAATTTTTTTCAGATTTCTCTGCGACACAAATGGAGGCACACACACACACACACACACACGCACACACACACGCACACTGCAGAACAGCTAGAATAAACAGTACATCACAGTAACATTGTATCCTACACTAACACTAATGTGTGTGTGAGATCCTCAGTCCAGACCCGGGCTATAATTAGCGGGTGGTGTCAGGGTGGAGCAGGAAATGCTAATCATAACTGAAATCAGTGCGCGGTCCTGATGACATCAGTGCTGATCTGGGACCAGCTGAACTTCACCCAGAGCTTCTCATACGCTGACTCAAATGAAAGCAACACTTCCACTAACATGTCAGAGCTACAGGGCCACAATTAGCATCACACACACACACACACACACACACACACACACACACACACACACACACACACACAAGCACGCCTTCTGGCCGAGTTCCTCTTTCCTGTGCTGGCAGTGTGTTAGCGCTCGTAAATGTGTTTTCTAACAAGGAGTCTTTCAATATAAGTACGTTTAAAGGAAATGCAGAAAGGTGGGAATTTATACGAGGCTGGCTCCAGCCCGGGGGGGGGGAACCGAGGCCTCGCGCTGTAACCAATCTGAGCAGATCAATCTTCCTCGTTGCTCTTTATGGGACATTTGTTTGCTCAGAGATGCCATTTGCCGAGCTCCAGCAGATGAACAAACGCAATGTGAATAATGAGCGAGTCTATCGTTTCAGAAGAGGGTACAATGACTGCGCCGCGGTGAGGATATGAACTGGAGGGAGGGGTTTCTTCTCCTCCGTACCCCAGTGTGTGTGTGTGTGTGTGTGTGTGTGTGTGCGCGCTGTTCCTCTTGCAGCCAGAATTACGGTTATTAAGAAGATTTAAAGTCAGAGCACATTTCAATTACGCTGCACATTAGCCTGAGCGGACTGGGAGGCCCGGGAGGAGGAGAGCGTGTGGGCCGAGTCCCGCCGCCCCCGAGGAGGGAGGCACTGCCACGTGAGGAGCGCGCAAACCTTAGCAACAGGAATCACACACGCCTATTTATTAATGCTAGAACAAGCGAGTCCTTGAGAAACGCTTCACTCGGTGCTCCGGACCCAGATGACGAGGGCGTCGCTCGCGCGGACCCAGGACCCCTACAGCAGGGGAGACGTGCAGGGCTGGTGTCTGCCTTTCCTACACATATGGAGTGACAGGAATTCATTTCACACTGCGGCAAGTGATGCGAAATAATGATCAAGACCTTCGGGATCAACAGAATGACGTCATAAAAAACGAAATGCCATTCTGTACGCACAAATCCATGACACGTGTGTATCACAGAAAGCCTGCGCTAGGTGTGCGAGTCGCACTTCCCCCTGACTGGCCATCGTGATGTCACCGTGAACACCCAGGACACGTTGTTAATCTGAACGGTGTCTGTGGGAGTCGCTGTAGCTGTGCGATCACTCAGCGGGAAAAGCTGCAGCTCTGAACAGAAACGGGACTTTCTCGAGACGTTGAGCATCGCGGGACTGCCGCACGCTGGTCATAAAGACTTCTGCAGACGAGACGTCTGAGACAGGAGTGGATGCTCTACCACATTCCCGAAGTGTCTCGTCCGCTCTGCTCATGAACATCCTGTGTGTTTTTGTCCGTCTCTTTTGTTCAGGTTGAACATACCAACGTCTTGTGCTACACAATGTGCAAGCGCGCGCGCGCTTGCATTATAATATTAGAGTGTGTGCTTCTTTACAGAACGCATCCTGAACCAGACGCAGGTCAAGAGTGCACCAGCGTCATGATTAGCGAGTGCAGGAAAAAAACAACGCGGCTGAAAACACAAAGGACTCTTATTTTATGGCGATGCAGTGGTGTCTGACTAGAAGATCCAAACCTTGACATTTTGCCCTTTTGGACCTGTGATGAGTGATGCACCGCACTGCAAGTCCTCCTCGTCCTCATGAACAGTGCTCTAGATTTCACACGTGAACGCGTCTGTACGTTGTCTAGCTTGTGCTACACAGTATAACAGGTTAAAGACAAAACGTGTTTAGATGTGTGTTAATGCAACATCACTCCCTGAACCTGGAGCAGTTGGTACTCGGTAGTCAGAGCTCACACCAGCTTTACTTTTCACACTGTGGCATGGAGCTCGACTCATCAGAACATCTAAGGAATAAAATAAGATCTGAAACAGAGAGAAATACAAAAAAGTGAGAGAGAGAGAGAGAGAGAGAGAGAGAGAGAGAGAGAGAGAGAGAGTGCGTGTGTGTGTGTGTGTGTGTGTGCGCGCGTGTGTGTGTGTACCACAGAGTCAAATACAGTTTATCTAAACAATGTTAAATGATTAAGGCTATTACACTATACAGATAAAAGGATCTGTCCAAACCGGTTTCATTATTGAATTCAGGTGTTTCAATCAGGTCCCCTTAGCATACAAAGACCTCTTGGACAATGCTCTGCGTCCAACAGTTCAAGAAAGGCCCTTTTCTATTCCAACATGACTCCGCCCAAGTGCACAAAGCAACGACGATAAAGGCACGGTGTGATGAGCTCGGTGTGGAAGAACTCGAGCGGTCCTAACACAGAGCCCTGAGACCTCAACCCCATCGTCAGATACAATGTCTCTGCAGGTGTAGACACATTCTTTTGTCCACAGAGTGCGTGTTCCTCATAATAAATGTAATTCTTGTATAAACCCGAATGTTTCACGTGTAACTGCGGATCCACGTCAAACTCCAGCCAGAGACGCCTGGTCTATTCTAGACCTTCAGAAGGGCGTTTTCTTCACCAACGAGGAACTCTTGTGATCATCCACTTTCGTAATCTTCTCTGCTATTCCTGGTCTTCAGGAGTTGCTGAGCTCAGTGGTGCAGTTGACCTTTTTATGAACCGACTAACTTGATTGATGATTCAGGGCGCTTTCACATTAGGCACGATTGATTAGTACCGTGGCCAGGAACGAACAAACCACTACGCCTCTGGCCAGTGTTCACATTATTATTATTATTATGATGATCCATACTCATGTACCCTTGCATGTTTACACGCTCAGATACAGAAGGTGGCAGTGTGCACCTAGTTGGTCTGTGATCCGCCATTAAACACGAGAGAAGAAGAGAATGAGGAAGTTAACCTTCGCGCTCTCGCGTGCCTTCCTACTGTACCAACCTAAAGCTGTGGAGGTCAGAAGGTAAGACTGGGGCGATCTTCAGCCACACAGATTTTAGAGGCGACAGACGGCACTGATAACATTGTGTCTAAAAAGCAATTCACTTCCATGCTCAGGTACGATTGGCTTCTGTTTCTGATTCGATCTGCGACCAAGTACGCCATGCTCAAGAGCACCTTTTCAGAAGGACTCAGGCACCGTACCCGTATTGTGCTCTCACTGATCTACACGAACCAGTTTTTGGGGTCTCTGCGCACCCTCTGATGTGTGGTAGGCGCGGCTTAGGGGGTAAAGCATTGGACTGCTGAGTGGAAGGTCCAAGGTTCAAGTGGCCAGTGTTGAACCCTTAACCCAGAACTGCTCAGATGCATAATGAGATTTAAAAAAAAGTCACTCTGGATGAGCTCATCTGCCAAATGCTGTAAATGTAAAACACGATTAGACACTGCTGAGGTTTCTGCTCTCTTCGTCTCTGATTGGTCTGCGTTCTTTCTGTGGGCTTATTCATTCCTTTTCAAACTAATGATGGCCCTCTGTTCTCCGCATCAGCACCTCTCTGGACTTCCTGGCAAACTCAACAACTCCAGAACTTTATTCTCTTCAAATTCTCAAGGAATATGAAAGAATCCCACCACACCTGGACATCAAACTCCGTCAGCCGTCCAATTACTCTGTGGTTTTGTTCAGGATGTTCAGGATGTAATGCTTCACAATGACAACAATCAGAACCTGAAAGCGGTGGCGCGGATGAATGTTGCAGGCGACTCCGCAGTAAAACATTAGCCAGCCAGTTTCTTGATTTGGAATTTTAGAATTTCGGATGTTTAATTAGCAAGCTAAGCGTGTTAGCTCAGAGTTAGCAAGATAGCCTCAGTGATATGATGGGTGTCTACTTTGCTGAGATGAAATTGGTACTGATGAAAGATGGAGCTGTCTGCTCTCGGCTCAGAGAGACGCCTGATCCGATTACGCTGCCGTACACATCAGAGAGTGAGTGTGTGTGTGTGTGTGTGTGTGAGACGCTTTCCTGGGTTTGACAAGAACACAATGTTTTATACCAAATCTTCAGCTTGCTTTTAAAGATCAGTACAGTCTCCTGCATGAGGGTAGAGCCATAAATATCCACCTGACCATCTGTTCTACTTAATGTTAGGGGGGGGGGGGTGTTCAAGTCAAAGCGGGACTTTTGATAACAGTACAGAATAACAGAACACAGTCCTGAGAGTAAACACTTCCTTTATTTCCCTATATAATCCCCTGATACACCGATGCACTTATCCCAGTGTCTCACTAGCGCTTGGACACCATCAAGGTAGAAAGTTTTCTATCACTCTGACCTGCTTCACGCCCGAAACCCCGGCCTCCCAGGAACTCCTTTAATGTCTGTTCCAAACATGTAAAAACATCTTGGAGCGAAGTCAGGACTGTACGAGGGATCTAACTCCCAACCGAGTGCCTGTAGTGTGCAAGTGGTGTTGGTGAATGAGTGTGTGTACAGTTCACACACACACACACACACACACACACACAGATGCGTCTCTTCTGTAAGTCAGTGTCGTAGATTTTCAAGGATCAGGCGGTCCAGTCGCTGAATGTTCGGGAACGACTGCAGTGCACTGTGAGCCACCGCGGCCATTCAGGGACGTACGCTTTAAAAACCATCGCACCGTTCAGATGTTTCACTGCGACTGAGAGTCTCATCATTAGACTTTGTGTTTGACGCCTTCTGTAAATGTCACTCATTCCCCAGAAAGTTCATCACGAGTCCCGGTTTGACTTGAACGCCCTCATATTCAATTCAATCTTATTTCTGATATTCCAGGGAATTATATCCGGGGTTCCTCGGTCACTCTGTCAGACGCATGACGTTCGATATCGAATCTGATCATCTGACACGTGTTTTATAAAAGAGGCCTCAGAGGTGGAAAGTCGAGCGTTCTCCTCTGCATCTGTCAACAGACCTGAGGATTGAGGAGCATGTTGTGTCAGCGCTATTTTATCCTCCCGGTGTAATTTACTGCCGCGCACAGACTGCACAGGGCGAAAGGAAAAATCCCTCCACAGTGCGAGTGCACGCGATGACCATGTCATGGATTTCCACTTAAAACCACCGCCGAGTTTGATGGACATGTGGACACATCTGGCAGCACTACGTGAAAAATTACACTTTAGCCTTATAAAGGCTAATATAATAATAATAATAATAATAATAATAATTATTATTATTATTATTCTGTAGGAAAACTTTAGGATGAGAATACAAGAAAGTATTTCCTTTGAGGATGAGGGTCCAATCAGATCCCTCTAGACGTCTCCAATTCTCATACAGCAGAAGACAGAACTAGCAAAGCTAGCTACGCTGTAGAGAAAAATCACTGAAAGCTGTAAAACACCCAACATGGCACCGAGCCCATAGCCTGGGAGCGCGGGCGAACAAACAAGCCTAAACCCGGAGAACTCTCCACACCGGGAGAGAAAGCAGCAGAGTCAGACACACAACCCTCACTCGCTCGCTCAGCTCTCACTGAAATGAGCGCTTTGTGGGGTTTGCGGTTGTACAGCAGTACATGACGGCGCTGGCATCCTGCAGAACTGGCACAGAGGCTGAAAGGGCAAATACATTGGCTGAGTCGGTGCCCTGTCCCCGTCCCTCAGACGGCTGCTGACCGCGCGGAGGAGACAGGAAGATGAACACCGTCTGCATGCAAGAACGACAGGATCGCTGCAGGAGAACGAGCCTCAACACTTCACCCAGCAGAGGGCGCTTTGAGAGACACAGCGGCTGACTGCGTATGTTAGGGAGTGTGTTGGTGCCTGCAAATTTCAACAGCCAATAAATATTAAACAGATGAACAGACGTCATGTATGTGACAGTAATCTGTACCAGCTCACTGCTAGTGCGGACACAATCAATCCTACACGCCTTTATGTGCTCACATCTCATTTCTCGCACACTTACAGACTCCTCTATTGCCTCTCTCTCTCTCTCTCTCTCTGTGTCTCTCTCACACACACACACTCTGACACACAGTGTCATTTACTTTCCCCAGGAGAATGACAAGCGACTGAGGGTCTTGTAACGGCGATCATGCTGAAGCACACGGAGATCGTTTCCAACACCCACACAGGCCGTGTGAATAAGAGTTGATGGAGAAGCAATCATCTACTCCTACTGACACACTCCACACACACACACACACACACACACACACACACACACACACCTTTTTACACTAGCAGCACTGGAGGTCCTTATTGAATATTTTAGCAGCACTGTTTAAAATATGAATGTGTTGCAGTGCCATGTGTATGACATACGCTGTCGCAATGAATCGACAGGTTGTAGAAATATAAACATCCTTTTCTTTATCTGAGGAAACAATCAGTGCATCTGCGTCTGCAGGGTTCACGCTTCATGCCGCGGTGATGCTGGAAGAGTGTAAAACATGTGGACGAATCGGGACAGTAGTGAGGCAGTGGCGGGGCAGTAATGAGACATTAGTGACACAGTGATGAGACAGTAGTGAGGCAGTGGCGGGGCAGTAGTGGGACAGTAGTGAGGCAGTGGCGGGACAGAAGGGGACAGTGGCGGGACAGTAGTGAGGCAGTGGCAAGGCAGTGGCGGGACAGTAGTGAGGCAGTGGCAAGGCAGTGGCGGAATAGAGGGGGACAGTGGCGGAACAGAGGGGGACAGTGGTGAGGCAGTGGCGGGACAGTAGTGAGGCAGTGGTGAGGCAGTAGGTGAGACAGTGGTGGGACAGTAGACAACACGGGGAAGAAACCGTGAGAGGAACTGGACTGTACAGTCACACTTAGACGGGACAAAGGGGGGCAGTGGCGGGACAGTAGTGAGACAGTGATGAGACAGTAGTGAGGCAGTGGCAGGGCAGTAGTGAGACAGTAGCGAGGCAGTGGCGAGACAGTGGCGGAACAGAGGAGGACAGTGGCGGGACAGTAGTGAGGCAGTGGTGGGACAGTTGTGAGGCAGTGGCGAGGCAGTGGTCAGACAGTGGTGAGACAGTGGCGGGACAGAGGGGGACAGTGGCGAGACAGTGGTGAGGCAGTGGCAGGACAGTGGTGAGGCAGTGGCGAGACAGTGGCGGAACAGAGGGGGACAGTGGCGGAACAGAGGGGGACAGTGGCGGGACAGTAGTGAGACAGTAGACAACACGGGGAAGAAACCGTGAGAGGAACTGGTCTGTACAGGGAACACACCCTCACCTGGGTGACGGCGGCTGGTGAGAGTGAGACTCCAGCAGGTTTGGTCCTGTGTATCTAACACGGGCTTTACAGGGTTAACAGAGACGGATTACTACAGTGTGTCCAAAGTACAGTTCTCACAGATAAACTCCAGGTGCTGATGTCCCTGTGTATTGACTGTGGAGGCGTGGCCAGCTGTTCTGAAGCCTGCAGGTGGTGTGGAGACTTGACGAGCGAGCACTGTACACAGGAATCCTCAGATAATCAGCTTTACTTCATCTCCAGCTAAAGTCCGAACGCTTAGGCTTAAACACGCAGCGCTCCACACTCCTCAGATTAGCACCGGGTTCCAGCGCCAAGGCAATTAAAGCGGCACTTTGCTTTACTCGAACCCTGACCCTGGGACATGGTTATCTGTTCTATGATGGAATACGAACACTCATCAGGTCATCAGGCGTTTAGCTGGAAAGAGTGTGTGTCTGTTTCAGGGCCTGCAGTCAGGGACAGTGTCTTTATGTCCTTGGCACCATGGGAAAACTGGGACAAACATTTGCATACGGTCTGCAAATATAAAGATCTGGCACAGTGCAGGAGAAATGAGAAAAGAACTCAATTGTGTGTGTGTGTGTGTGTGTGTGTGTGTGTGTGTGTGTGTGTGTGTGTGTGTGTGTGTTAAAACACAGAGCTGTACTGTGGTCCTGTGCTTTACGCTTCCCCTTCCCCCCACCCTACACACACACACACACACACACACAGAGCAACTCAAGACTTCATAAGGAATAAATCATATACAGATACAAGCACCTACAGCAGCACCTTCAGGTTCACACAGACACCACACACACACACACACACACACACACACACACACACTCTCTCTCCACACACACACCCACACTCTCTCCACACACACACACACACACACACACACACACTCTCTCTCTCTCCACACACACACACAGACTCTCTCTCTCTCCACACACACACACAGACACACACTCTCTCCACACACACACACTCTCTCCACACACACACACTCTCTCCACACACACACACTCTCTCCACACACACACACTCTCTCCACACACACACACTCTCTCCACACACACACACTCTCTCCACACACACACACTCTCTCCACACACACACACTCTCCACACACACACACACACACACACACACACACACACACACACACACACACACACTCTCTCTCTCTCCACACACACACGCACGCACACACACACACACAGCGAGGGCTGCTACGGTCCCAGTGCAGTGACTGAATGACGCTGGTGATGACACAGACGAGGGGGCGGAGTCAGCGTGGTGATTCAGAGACAGCCCGGTCCTGCTGGGTGAGATTCACGAGCGGTGTGCATGTCTGTTCCAGCTCAGAGACGCTCTCGAACCCTTACCGAGAACAACTGCCAAAGTGCAGTAACACAATAATATCTAAAGCACAGCGACCCGAACCCCCGGGGAAACGCCGCAGTGTTTACCGTTAACATAACTTCATGTGTGGGCCGAGCGACGCAATCTAATCTCAGAGGGAAATGAAACACACTGGTTCTGTAAGTCGACTCGTCTGTAACGCAGCCAGCTGATGGTGCAATCAGAGCAGGTGTCAGGCTGTTACACGACGGCTCTCTCAGTCTTCTCCCAGTTTACATTCTTTCACTCTTTCCGAGTCGTTTGTTTTCAGGGTCATGGTTGCGCAACATCAGCACTACACCAAGTTAAACCTGCAATGGGTTTAAAAAAGAAACACACAGGACTGTGAACACCGTGTTATCTCTAGTACAAATGTTGTATGTTCAGCAATAGTGAATGACTTAATGTAATAATATATGACATAACATTATTATGTATCATATATTATTAATACATAATAAAATGTGATAAACATATGTACTACTCATAATAAGGTGCTAAGACTTTTGCACAACACTGTACGCCATTCTCAGATTGCCTGTAGTGTGTGAATGAGTGTGTGTGTGTGTGTGTGTGTGTGTGTGTGTGTGTGTGTGTGTGTGTGTGTTTGTGTTTCTTGCGATTGGCTCCCCCCGTCCAGGGTGTACTCTACAAACACACGCACTGTGACATCATTGATCATCCTCCTATCCTAACTCGAACCTATTCACATGTGGTTGATGTATGCGGTACACATGGTATGGCTCGCTTCAGCGCCGGCTCAGGAGGACTGCAGGACTGCCTCGTAAACCTTGACGCGTTAGCTCTCACAGCTTCCGCGCGTCAAAGCTAATTAATTACAGCTGCTCAGGAAATAACGATGCCTTCCTGGGACGTGATGGAGTGAGAGAAAGAGAACGAGAGGAGACAGAGATCCACAGGTCCAGGGCAGGTCCATTATAGGGATATTATGGGATATCGACTGTAGTGGTAGTTTAAGACAGAGTACAATAATAATCCAGCAAAATCAGGAAACTGGTGTCGGATTACATCACAACAATATTACAAGAGACGATACACAACATACAACATACAGCACAACATACAACAGACAACATACAGCACGACATACAGCACAACAGACAACATACAGCACGACATACAGCACGACATACAGCACGACATACAGCACGACATACGACATCCAGCACGACATACAGCACGACATACAGCACAACATACAACATACAGCACGACATACAGCACGACATACGACATACAGCACAACATACAGCACAACATACAACATCCAGCACGACATACAGCACGACATACAGCACGACATACAGCACGACATACAACATACAGCACGACATACAGCACGACATACAGCACGACATACAGCACGACATACAACACACAGCACAACAAACAACACGACATACAGCACGACATACAGCACGACATACAGCACGACATACAGCACGACATACAACATACAGCACAACATACAGCACAACATAACATACAGCACGACATAACATACAGCACGACATAACATACAACACGACATAACATACAACACGACATACAACACAACATACAGCACAACATAAAATACAACACGACATACAGCACAACATACAACATACAGCACAACATACAACACGACATAACATACAGCACAACATAACATACAGCACAACATACAGCACAACATACAACAACATACAGCACAACATAACATACAGCATAACATAACATACAACACGACATACAACACAACATACAGCACAACATACAACACAACATACAACATAACATACAGCACAACATAACATACAACACAACATACAACATACAGCACATACATACAACGACATAACATACAGCACAACATAACATACAGCACAACATACAACACAACATACAGCACAACATAACATACAGCACAACATACAACAACAACATACCCAGCACAAAACAGTACAACACAACATACCAACACAACATACAACACAACATACAACATACAGCACACAACAAAGCACCAACGACATACAAAAAGCACAACATACAGCACATACCCATACAACATACAACATACAGCACAACACAACATACAACATACAGCACAACATACAACATACAGCACAACATACAACATACAGCACGACAACACAACATACAGCACGACATACAGCACGACATACAGCACGACATACGACATCCAGCACAACATACAGCACAACATACAACACAACATACAACACACAGCACAACAAACAACACGACATACAGCACGACATACAGCACGACATACAACATACAGCACAACATACAACATACAGCACAACATACACAACACAACATACAGCACGACATACAGCACGACATACAGCACGACATACAACATACAGCACAACATACAGCACAACATACAACATACAACACAACATACAACATACAGCACAACATACAACATACAGCACAACATACAACATACAGCACAACAAACAACACGACATACAGCACGACATACAGCACGACATACAACATACAGCACAACATACAGCACAACATACAACATACAACACAACATACAACATACAGCACAACATACAACATACAGCACAACATACAACATACAGCACAACAAACAACACGACATACAGCACGACATACAGCACGACATACAACATACAGCACAACATACAGCACAACATACAACATACAACACAACATACAACATACAGCACAACATACAACATACAGCACAACATACAACATACAGCACAACAAACAGCACAACATACAGCACAACATACAGCACAACATACAGCACAACATACAGCACAACATACAACATACAGCACAAAATACAACATACAACACAACATACAACATACAGCACAACATACAACATACAGCACAACAAACAACACGACATACAGCACGACATACAGCACGACATACAACATACAGCACAACATACAGCACAACATACAACATACAACACAACATACAACATACAGCACAACATACAACATACAGCACAACATACAACATACAGCACAACATACAACATACAGCACAACAAACAACACGACATACAGCACAACATACAGCACAACATACAACATACAGCACGACATACAACACGACATACGACATACAGCACAACATACAACATACAGCACAACATACAGCACAACATACAGCACAACATACAACATACAGCACAACATACAGCACAACATACAGCACAACATACAACATAACATACAACATAACATACAACATACAGCACAACACAACATACAGCACAACATACAGCACGACATACAACATACAGCACAACATACAGCACGACATACAACATACAGCACAACATACAGCACGACATACAACATACAGCACAACATACAGCACAACATACAACACAACATACAACATACAGCACAACATACAACACGACATAACATACAGCACAACATACCATACAGCACAACATACAACATAACATACAGCACAACACAACATACATACAACATACAGCACAACATACAACATACAGCACAACATACAACATACAGCACAACATACAACATACAGCACAACATACAACATACAGCACAACATACAACATACAACACAACATACAACATACAGCACAACATACAACATACAGCACAACAAACAGCACGACATACAGCACAACATACAACATACAGCATGACATACGACATACAGCACAACATACAACATACAGCACAACATACAGCACAACATACAGCACAACATACAACATAACATACAACATAACATACAACATAACATACAACATAACATACAACAACATACAACATAACATACAACATACAGCACAACACAACATACAGCACAACACAACATACAGCACAACACAACATACAGCACAACACAACATACAGCACAACACAACATACAGCACAACATACAGCACATACACACAACATACAGCATACAACATACAGCACAACATACAGCACGACATACAACATACAGCACAACATACAACATACAGCACAACATACAGCACAACATACAACATACAGCACAACATACAACATACAGCACAACATACAACACGACATAACATACAGCACAACATACCATACAGCACAACATACAACATAACATACAGCACAACATAACATACATACAACATACAGCACAACATACAGCACAACATACAACATACAGCACAACATACAACATACAGCACAACATACAACACAACATACAGCACAACATACAGCACAACATACGACATACAGCACAACATACGACATACAGCACAACATACGACATACAGCACAACATACGACATACAGCACAACATACGACATACAGCACAACATACAGCACAACATAGAGTCGAGGGAGCCGTGTGCCAGGTGTGTGTGGGGGGGAAGGCATGCATATAGGAGTAAAGAAATAAATCTAAATAACAGAAATATATCTAAATAATGATAAAGTTTAACACATAATAAAACTAAAAAAAGAAAAATAAATAAATGACAAACAATCCACAATCCAAAAAGTCGGTTTTGCTAGAAAGTTTGTGAACCCCTTACAATCACCTGTATTTCTGAAAAGCAGAAAATTATCTTAAAACGAGAAGAAACGAACTGAATCAAGCAAATGACATGAAACACTACGAAGGTTTAATTAATGAGCCAATGATCCAGCGGTAAACACAAGGCTGTCCTGAAAGTAATGCAAAAGCTGGTTCAAACTCCACGTGATGCCAGACTGACTCCTCTGTACAAAGCCACGACTCCCTTCACAAGCCGAGTCTCGAGTCCTGTTGGAGGACCACGGCGTCGCTGCTGGAGGTCTCCCGCTGCAAAGGGGTTTAAAGGCGGTGAAACCAGCGCTGAAGACACACCGCACAGAACCCATGAGAATGTCGAGAAGATGACGGAACAAAGTGTGCAGTGTGTAGTGCTGAAGAACATCACGCATCAGTCGAGTGTCGTGTAAAAGAGAAAAGAGCTCGGCTTTCACTGCTGGCTCAGGGAATGTAAACCTCAAGGCATTTTAAATGTTTTTTCGGTCACAAATCAGGTCTTTATTTATTTATTTATTTTTGATCAGTCAATAAAGTGGGATAAATAGGATTTCACTTTTCATTTATTACTTACAGAACTCAAGCGAGGACCTGCTGGCCACGGACTTAAATGAAGGCAGCGTTCAGGAAGTCTAATGTTGATATAAAATCATCAGATAATCGATCCTTAATTAATGACTTAAAGACCTTTATGAGGAGTGATGAACCG
>QNUK01000387.1:612500-620000 GCA_013621035.1 Clarias magur | reverse complement strand
GCACACACACCGAACCCCGACGTGGCTCCACACACACACACACACACACACACACTCAGCACACACTCAGCACACACACCGAACCCCGACGTGGCTCCTCAACCACAGACCAGGACCGCACCGGCACCTCCGCCTGGGAAATGTCTCCTGGTCTCCTGGTGTGTGGCTCCTCCACGTCCTGACACTCTGCTGGTGTGATCACTGGGAATTCTGTCTCACTTTATTATTACATGATAACTACAGTACACACTTAGTCAATATCTCCAATCAGGAAGGAGTTGAGCAAAGGAATCACATCTAACTAGTGTTAGTACACGTCATTTCAGGTGGACGAGTTTTTGTCTTAAAACGACTCCGGCGTGTTAAAATTCACTTCTACCACTTCAGCGCTGTTATTTCAGCCAAAGTGAAAATCTGAACTAATCCCAGTCAAAACATTCACTTTATCTTTTCTCATTAATATCTATTGGTGCAGGTGTGTGTTTACATTGAGACAGTAGCGCATTAGTAGATTATTTTACAGTAGATGATTAAATCCCACACATAACTGTTCATAACATCACTTTTACTCCACATGTAGATTCACTGATGGTGCAGATTAAACTTCAGTCTGAGATCGAAGTGCTGCAGGAGATTCAGTCAATTCTGTCCAGGTGGTTTTGTGAGACGCTGCGAGACAAACATCTCTACAGACCTTCTGGTCCTCCAGTTTATAAAACACAAAGATATCAGTGACCCAGTGAACAGACATGTCTATCCAACACGCACGCGCTACACTACACACGCGCCACACACACGCGCTACACTACACACGCGCCACACACACGCGCTACACTACACACGCGCCACACACACGCACTATACACACGCGCTACACTACACACGCGCTACACTACACACGCGCCACACACACTACACTACACACGCGCTACACACACGCACTATACACACGCGCTACACTACACACGCGCCACACACACGCACTATACACACGCGCCACACACGCGCACACGCACTATACACACGCGCTACACTACACACGCGCTACACACACGCACTATACACACGCGCTACACTACACACGCGCTATACACACGCGCTACACTACACACGCGCCACACACACGCACTATACACACGCGCCACACTACACACGCGCCACACTACACACGCGCCACACTACACACGCGCCACACTACACACGCACTATACACACACGCACTATACACACACGCACTATACACACACGCACTATACACACACGCACTATACACACACGCACTATACACACACGCACTATACACACGCGCACTATACACACGCGCACTATACACACGCGCACTATACACACGCGCACTATACACACGCGCATTATACACACGCGCATTATACACACGCGCATTATACACACGCGCATTATACACACGCGCATTATACACACGCGCCACACACACAATCTGTCCAGTGAATCGGATTAAACACGACATCCAATAATAATCATCATTTAACATGTGACCGTCATTGCTCAGGACATAGTGAGTTCAGAAAAGTCAGTGTTGTTGTTGTTGTTGTTGTTGTTGTTGTGTGTGTGTGTGTGTGTGTGTGTGTGTGTGTGTGTGTGTGTGTGTGTGTCTTCATTACTGCACAACTCCATCACCTGAGCACTAGGAGGGCAGTTAGTGATCTCTAATAATCATGTGCAGTTACCCTCTGGGGCAGCAAGCAGGGAGTGTCTCTCTCTCACACACACGCACACACACGCACACACACACACACACACGCACACACACACAGTGTCTCAGGGTGGGGGACTGACAATAATCTGGGAGAACAGCAAGATAAAAAAGTGATGACACCGAGCTCTAAGAAGGTGTGTTGCCCTGAGGAGAATGTGGCAACGCTTCTGTGTGTGTGTGTGTGTGTGTGTGTGTGTGTGTGTGTGTGTGTGTGTGTGCGTGTGAGAGAGAGAGAGAGACATTACAGCTGACATTTAGGGTTAAAACATTATCTATAAAGAAGAATTACAGATGTGATGCCATGTGCTGGACACACACACAGACACACACACAGACACACACACAGACACACACACACACTCCTACCTGGTGTCACTGGTTACTGAACGCTACTGTATGCTGGAAGCGGTTGTTTGTGCTACATGCTATGATGAGGTGCCGTGCTGTACGGAGGGACACGGAGACATGGGGACGTTCACACACTGTCAGGACACTCAGGAACCCAGAGTGTTAGCGCGGTGTTCTAACTAACGGGGTGACGGAGTGCGGAGGGGCCCAGGCCTGGCAGCCAGAAGTGGAGTTTGTATTTGGAGATTTGTTTGGCCGAAACCCTTCTTCACTGTGACCTGGTAACTTCTGTAAAAATTATCAATATTAATTAGTCTAATTGACTATTAATGAGTTCTAGTCAGCTGGACCTTTTTAAAACCAGCCCATGTCCCGCCCACCCTAACCACCCCGCCCATGTCCCGCCCACCCTAACCACCCCGCCCATGTCCCGCCCACCCTAACCACCCCGCCCATGTCCCGCCCACCCTAACCACCCCGCCAACTCCACCATGTCCATGCTCCCCCCATGCGCCCCCTTTGCCCCCCATGTCCCCCCACATGTCCCTCCAGACACTCACTGGAGATGTGTATAAGAACGCACACCCCTGTTTTGTCCTCGTCAGGGGTTAATCTTCATTCGGCCCGAGGCTCTGCTGTGTCACGACGCCAGTAAATTCTCAACACCAATAAATCTCATCCAGTCAATGACAAGTTAAAGACGACAGACCGCGCTCCCCCACGCGCCACGCCCGTCCCTCCCTCCCACGTCTCTTATTCACATCAAAGCGGCCTTCAACAATGTGGAGATTCCTCCTGAAACATTCTAATTATTTATGAACAAATTCTATTTAACAAACGTGTAATTAAATTCTCATTAAGAGTCTTTCTCCAGATTCATATGAGCAGCCTGGATTAGCGCTCCATGTTCTGTCTGTTGTTAAAGATTTGCACGTCTCCTCTATTATAAACATTCTTCCAGGCGCGCGTGCACGCACACACACACACACACACACACACACACACACACACACACCAGCTTGCTCTTAACGTTTGTTTCGGCTGACGCTTCGGCTCCGTCTCAAACCGTATGCGGGCGGCGCGTCACACTGGGTCACGGCCGTAGGAGACCTGATACACCAAGAGACATGAGAGCGTTGACTACACGTCTCACACTGATCATACTGCGCGCTTAAACACCTTAAAACACACACCACAGGAAAAATACACAAAAGACAAACAACTGCTACACAAGCAAAATCATCCTCATCATTAACAACAAACTCATGACATCATCTTAACATTATCATCAGTGGCGGCCGGTCAATAGGGGGCGCAGGGGCGTCGCCCCCCCCCCTTAACGCCAGGCAGCTCCTTTAACATGTAATTATTTAACATAATCATTACTAATTTTAATAATGAATTATTTCCCGTTACAGACTGGCAGAATAATTTCTATATCTATGGAAGAAGTATGAACTACTGCTGACTTTAACTCCTAGTAATGATTGAGGAATGCACAATGGCTTTGTATTATATTGCTTTATCAAATTTACAAAGTGAAGAGGGAATTTTGCGGCTGCGTTTGTGCCACAGTTTATGCAGAAATCAATTCAAATGATCGATTTCCTCATTGCTTTATCCGTCTGGGTGATTGTTTGTCACAGGACAGAATGAGCTCCACTGGAACGTGTACCGGATTATGTCATTCACTTCACTGGGACTCGAACCCGGACCCTCAGACCCGAGAGTCAACAACCCAGAGCCTGAGCCTCCGCTCACGCGTCTTATATTTAATGCGCTCTTGTAAAATATTTCCCCTTGAAGGTCGCTCGAGTACACGACCTCGGTTTCATCCAAACTTCCACCTGGAAGCTTCTTACAATGAAACTTGCCGTCCAGCACCTGGTGATGTCTCCTCAGTCGTCTGATTATCCGCGTTAAACGTGTCGTTATCACACACAGCCGGGGAACCGCACCGAGATTATGGGACGCCATTAGGGTCAGGACCTGTCCTTTTAGCTGCCTACAGTCCTGACTTTGTGCTTAAGGCTTCCAGCCAATCACAGATGAGACTGAATGCTTGTGACCAATCATAACGCAGTAGGCGGGACTACCTTTCCTCACCTCCACAGTCTTGCGCTCTCGCCTGTCCGTCGCTGACTCTCACGAAACAGCTGCTTCATCACAAACATAAGACATGAACATGAGCCCAAGCCAAAGCGAAAGCTGGCGGGTGTTTTAGCAGAATGGAAAGTTCACAGGAAGGACAGCTAAATAAAGGACGAGAAGACGAGCGGAATAACGCAGGTGTCGAGAGAATTAGCGGCAGATGTTAGCCTGTGAGCTACGTCAGAATGACATCACTGTAGATACGACAGACATGACGGAGCTCGCATCACAGCGTGAATGAAACTTGTTCAGGATAAAAACGCTCTCTGGTGTGTGTGTGTGTGTGTGTGTGTGTGTGTGTGTGTGAGAGAGAGTGTGAGTGTACAGGCATCCATCAGCAGCAGCCTGGAGCTACGCTAAGCAGACAGGGGTGAGGATTTAGCAAGGTGCACGCAAGCCGAATCATTTCTCACAGGCTGAATCTCTCGAGAGCTGAAACACACAGCGGAGTCAGCACCGAGCCCTGAGGTTCACACACACACACACACACACAGCGCATTAGTGGTGATGAATTCATACTCTACACTCTCGTCACTGATCAACACGCCAGGATTCAGTCCAGTTCTCACACTCACACACACACACACGTATCAGGGGTTTCCACACCTACACCAGCAGGGGCACAAGAGAGGTTCACACACTCTTCTCTTCTCCTTCATTATTTATTCTAATAATTAATATTAAAATACTGAAGATGGATTTTATGATAAAACAGCATTTCGACGATCACGTTCAGATTAAGTGTGAATGTTGAGTGCTGCGTTTAAGTCTCAGAATCTGTGCTTGAACATGAGGTCACTCAAGCCTAATACACACACACACACACACACACACATTTGTTTATAAATAAAACAGTACCTTCGCATATGAACGCGTGAAATTTTACAAGACATTTTCCTCGGCCAATGAACGACCTAATCATACGCTCAGAACTCGTCAGCGTCAGTGGAAAGACAAGCAAAGCAAGTTTACATTTTATTTGATAAAAAAAAAAATTTTTAATTTATTTTGTGTAAGATTTAGTGAAGACGCAGCACCGCGGGTCAGAGGAATGTCATCAAGAAGAAAAGGGAGTCGCGTTCGGTTTGGTGTTTAAAGCAGCCGGTGCCGAGAGGAATCATAAATTCAGGTTAAGTCATGTTTAATGTCTATTTATTTCATATTTGATTTCATTTACACGTCTTTTCTAAATGTTTTAATTGTATTTATATGCAGAAATATGATTATAGCGTTGGAAATTAGTAATATTGGTGATATTTCTGGGTGTCTGGAACGGATTATCTGCACTAACATTATGTCCTATGGGACAATACGCTTCACAATACAGAAGTACTCCAGAGCGGATTAAACTCACATGCAGAGGAACCGCCGTATATATATTATAATACACTGTATAGATGTGTGTGTGTGTGTGTGTGTGTGTGTGTGTGTGTGTGTGTGTGTGTGTGGGTTAATGTAGAATGGGCGGTAAGAATTTATTTAATAAAAAAGTCAGTCCAGGGCCCGGAGCAGGGTGCCAATCCACTGCAGGATGCACGTGCGCACGCACACTAGTGCCACACTACAGGCAATTTGGGAACTCCAGTTAGCCCATGTGCATGTTTTTGGACTGTGGGAGAAAACCGGAGTACACGGACAGAACATGACCTTTAACCTCAGCAGCAGGTCAGAGACACGCGTGCTACTGCTGCATGTGAAGAAGACATTACACACTGTAGAGGATTCCCACAGAGAGAGAGATGACCACACTGAGGCATCCCCCCCCCCCCCCCCCGCCAACACCCCCACCCCACACACTGTTTTCCCGAGTACAGCTGATTACCAGCCTGCTTAACAAGATAAAACGAGCATTAAACGACAGGAACTCGCTCGGGAGGGAATAAAACTAAACATGCTGAAAGGCGAGCGCGCGCGAGCTTGATGTGTGCCTCATGCGCCACTCGCGCGGAGCTCCAGCTGCTAGCGAGCGGGGTGAGAAGCTAATGAAGCGAGAATGTCATGTGCGCTATTAAACATGATTTCCCTACAAAAAGATTAGTGTTTGAGTAACAGACGTCTCATTCACACACACACACACAAGCCATGCTGTACATCCTAATCATACACTAATCCACACAGGTGCTACGAGGCAAAACTGTTCCTGAAGAGCGTCCTCGCGGGGCAGAGCGTCGCCGGTGATGAGACACAGTTTTAAGACAAAAGGACAGACTGTTGAGGGAGTGACTCAGGGTGTGTGTGTGTGCGCGAGAGTGAAAGAGACGCCGCTTCAGCTCAGGAGGAAAATAAAAACGCGCTCATTAGCCACATTGTCCTCGTTTTCACTGCAACATAACGGGAAGTGATTTGAGCGCGCGGTGTGAAGACGAGACGCTCGTCAAGGGGTTAAACTTAATCACAGCGCCGGCACTAAGATCAGAGATCATCCCTGCAGCCACACATCACATCACACACACACCATCTGAAGACGTCCTGTTATGAGCTGTTTATTACCTCAAGAGACAGACAGACAGACAGACAAGAGCATGAGACAGAGGTGTAGAGACGCTCCTGATTCAGCGCTCCGTCTCATTACGAGAGAGACAGAGACACGGAGTAGAGCTGTGTGATTTAATTGATCGCTTGTTGGTCAATTCAATCAGTTTTCATTCCAGAGTTCTGATCCATTCGATTTCTTGCGAATGATGCAACACTGAAAATCTGCCTAAAGTTACTGGACACACCAGCGTTAGGAGGAAACGCCACATGCGCCAGAATATACAGTACTGAAACTCACACGTATCTCAGACGTGTGTATGTCGGCGGGACATCGATTCACACACACACACACACACACACACACACACACACACACACACACACACACACACACACGTGTTCCCAGTACTGAAAAGGAAGGTGTTGACAGTGTTGATCGTTGAGTTCAGAGAATCTCAGTCTGTGAGTAACTCGGTTTGCGAGTTTTTTAAATAAATTTGAATGTAATAAATGAGCGACGAGTAGCGTAAACGAGTAGCACGCATGCGCCCTGTGTGCCGAGAGTCACGTGATCACACTTGGGCCGATGGCTCTTCTCTCTGTCGTGCGCTGTGGGATTGTGGGTAATCGTCTCGGTGCACGTGCGTCACTCGTGTAGTCAACACCTGTGTACGCGTGTACCGTTTGCAGTCACGATTCTGTTCACAGGTAATGTGCAGGTTAATGTTTTTTATTTTGTATACGTTTTATATGAATATTTTTGAGGTGTGTAAGGAGTTTCCAACGTGATC
>QNUK01000387.1:585000-610000 GCA_013621035.1 Clarias magur | reverse complement strand
CAGTGACAGCGCGACATACGGGGCGCTGCAAAAGTATTGGAACAGCAGGCCTGCTTCAGTTTCAGCTCTGTACTCAACAGGCTTCAACAGTAAGAGTAAACATACAGAGCCACACGTTATTCCATCCATCCATCCAACCGACACGACACATCTGGGCAACGAGGAGAACGTCTGCGTTCCAATACTTTTGATCACCTGCGTGCGAGTTGTTTAACGCTTCCAACCTCGCGTGTCACGGTCGTATTAATCACGTCGTTTCACAAGTGTCGGATTATTGGACCGCATCAGACAAAGAAAACAACTAAGGAGAAATGACTCGAGCAGAGTGTGTGTGAATTCTTTCGGCCCGATGTTGTGGCTCGGTGTGCGACTCTGATGACGGTCTCAGAGGACAGACGCAAACAGAATATTTACACCGCAGCTGTTTGTTACACTTCAAAGCAGCACAGCTACAGTATTAACTCGCTTTTATCCTCAAGACGCTCTCATTCACTGCCCTGTTCAACACACAGACACACACACACACACACACAGCTCGACATTAATGCTCTGAAACTGGAGCCGGGGAAGCGAGGGGACGCGGCGGCGGCGGCGTGAATCTTCAGTCAACGGTGACAAGCGCCTCCTCTGTGTACCGCGGATTAAGCGCGAGATCCAGCAAATCTCCGCGCAGCTCTTTTCCCATCCTACACTTTCCCTGGCCTTCGTCTGAACTCCTCATGAATACTTTAGCTAACACACCCGTCGGCACGCGTCAGCCAGAGCGATCCATCAGCATCAGCCGCTACGCGCGGGATCGGCGCTCGGCATCCAGAGGCGAACGGCGCACAGCAGAACGCGTTAGGAGGTGATGATGAACACACTGCACCGCGCTTAGAGCCACACACTCGTCAATCACACACCACGGAGAGAGTAACCACACCTGCTCCACACACACACACACACACACACACACACACACACACACACACACACACACACACAGCTCCGCCACGTCCTTACAGCCCTCAGTCCGGCTCCGGCGGTAAATCCCGTACGCATGTCTCTTCACCGCGCCTGCGAGAGATCAGTCATTAAAGAGCCATCTTCAGTAAGCAGGGCCTGGGCGGTGGGCGGAGCCTATGGGAGGCCGCAGTCCGCCGCTCCGGTTTGGGTTCCAGACGGGATTCAGTGGGGATTAGTGGGAGTGCAGACGCTATGGAAAGTGGAGCTTTAAACAAAGATCAGCAGAATAACAGATGACACGGAGCCCTCGCACCACCGACAACCGGGAAACCACACACACACACACACACACACACACACACACACACACACACACACACACACACACACACTTGCTTTGATTGTCAAATGTGGCTCGGAGAGAAATTTGAATGTTGTGTGTAAGAAAGTTAAAGTCACTCTCGTATAAATCAAAAGGCAGGAAAGGGAAGAGTGTGGAACCTGAACACACACACACACAGTCACACAACACACATACAAACGTATGATAACATGTGCCGCGTGTGTGTGTGTGTGTGTGTGTGTAAGCAGTCCTGTATACTGAGATATGAGGTGGTGTGTTGATCCTCCTGTAAGTCTCTCTCTCTCTCTCTCACTGATTCTTACACTAACACGCCCTATAAGCCACACCCTCTAAGCCACACCCTATAAGCCACGCCCACTCCTGTTAATTACAGTCCTGCCATACATTATGGGTACAAATATTAAAAAGCCCACATGTACAAATGTCATGAATTACGCAAAAAAAAAAAAAGAAAATCATAAAAACACTGTTTATAAACAGTTGTTTCCATTCAAGCAATAAAATATTACATGTCAATAACACAATCATTTTTTTTTTTAAGTTAACTTAAACAATCCTGCTGACATTTATGAGGTTTAAGACGTTATATGATGCAGCTGATCTCAGGAAAAATCCATCTTCATTTTAAAACGGTACTTTTATTAAAACGTGCTGATTAAAATACACATTTTACACTGTTTTGGGTGCAAAAACTTCTCACCATGCCATGCACTTATTCCACTGAGTGTGTGTGTGTGTGTGTGTGTGTATGCACTGACCTCTCAGGTTACTAATTATTTGCAACAAGAAAATAAGCCAAAAATCCTAATACAGAAAATGAATAAAACATGCGACTTATTTACTCTGAATTATCAGCAGCCCACACACACACACACACACACACACACACACACACACACACACACACACGATTATAGTCTTTTGAACTTTTTCATTTCCATGCTTCCTGCGCTCACAGTAATGAAGGTGTTGACTCTTTTCCTCTTTAGTGTGTTTTATCCTAAACGACTCAGACCTTCTCTAGTATAAATATCGTCACACACTGACATTAAGCTCTGACCTGAGACGCGACACACCGGAGCTGCACCGCGCTGGTACGTACAGCTGCAGGGTTTAAGCCACGGACCAAACACTAATCACCGCCTCATATTCTCATCCCCAGGTCGTCCCCTACTTATGAACAGTTCCGTCCCGGACGCACGTTCATACGTCAGATTTGTTCATAAGCTGGACAACGTGAGTCTCACACGCCTTCGACACGAATATACAGTGTAAAGCAAAACGATCTACTCAATTAAACACTGCCACCATGTGGCTAATGACCGGAACCGCGCCCAAGGAACAGTGAAATGTAACAGTGTTGTCTCTGTGCCTTCAAATCGCGAGGGGAATCCTGGACGCCATTTTGTCTCAGAGTGAATGTCCCCATAAGAAATAATGGAAACTCCAATGATTTGTTCCACAACATCTACGACTGTTCGTAGAAACGCAGTCTGTTCATATCCGCTGACATTTTGTCCGTTTGCGACCTGTACTCACAAAAATAGAGCCAGCAGAGAGTGTGTGTGTGTGTGTGTGTGTGTGTGTGTGTGTGTGTGTGTGTGTGTGTGTGTGTGTGTGAGAGAGAGACCCAGGCTTGTGCGATACTAACATCTCCCTCTGATCGTGATCTTTCAGTGGATCAGAAATGATTTAACTGGTCCAGAGCCAATAAAGACATAAAACAACAAACAGTTCAGCCTCAGGCGCTGGAAAATCTTCTCTTATATTTCATATTCTAATATTTTTTCACTAGTTATGAAGCGTTGTCCCTGTTCGTCTCTTAGATGAAGCGTCTCCCAGGCCGTCTGTGCTCTCGCTCACTTACCAACCTGCGGTTTATAATCTCACCGGTTCAGGACGTCAGCAATAACACAATACATAATAACAATACACCCGTTTACAGCCCGCGGTGAAGCCAGACGTGTCTCCACGCAGTAAACACAGGGCAGCTTGGACACACTTTTACACACACACACACACACACACAAACACACACACAAACACCCATGTGTCCTCAGTCTTTGCAGAAGCTGGTTATTTGGTGTTGATCATTAGAGACACAGAGACGCGTCTCGCCGGTCGCCTGGACAACGTGAACGAGACGCTCTGAACAAGAACTAAACAGCTGATGATCGGCTTCATG
Source organism: Clarias magur (assembly GCA_013621035.1). NCBI lineage: Eukaryota > Metazoa > Chordata > Actinopteri > Siluriformes > Clariidae > Clarias > Clarias magur. Next base: position 606,506 of record QNUK01000387.1, on the reverse strand, counting down.
AGACGCCGTGGCCGCTGTCTGAAACTAAAGACCGTTGGCACGGAGACGTGAGTTCAGTGGGTGGAGGTGTGGCGCATTAATGCCACGCTGAGGGGGTAAAAATCACAACCTCGAAGATTAACAAAAATACATTAGCAGAGCTCTTTAAGCAAAGCTGTTAGCACAGAGGCAGAGCGACACGAGATTAAATCACCAGAGCACAGAGGAAGCTATTCACACACACACACACACACACACACACACACACACACACACACACACAGTGCAGGAGGGTCAGAGGAGAGAGGCGGAGAGGGAGGGAGGGAACTGTGGTGAGTCCTAGTGATAGGTCAGAACTCTGTGAGTCACACACACACACACACACACACACACACACACACACACACACACACACACAGAGAGAAACTCCCAGTACATTTCTCTTGCACAATAATGAATGAACAAGTTAACATGTTGTGGAATGTAGGAAAGTGACCCGCCTCCACACGGGCTGATCATCAGTCGCATGAGGGGGGGTTGGGGGGGCGTGCGGGGAGAGGGGCGGGGAGAGGGGAGGCGGTGCAGGAGGCAGGTGAAGGAGAGACTGTTCATTGTATCTAGAAGACGAGGCCAGCAGGAACAGGACGTAACTTGTCGTATGAGAACATTACACTCGGCTATAAACCATTAAAACGTGCGATACGTCATCGATCATGGTGATCAGGAGGAGATCAGGACGAGATCTCTGTGGCACGAGTCGTGTCACACCCTCCAGACCGCGGGGTTATAGCGCAATAATCCACTTCAGTGCAGGAACACTACCTGCTTGCATTATCCTGATCAATGTCCTCAATAATCACGGCGAGTGTAGAAGGAACACCGCAGTCTCTTACTGAACTACAGCAGACGCGGATCTTCACCCCGGCTCGGGAAGTTTGCAAAACACACTCAGTGGACTTTAATATTCTCCTCCTAGAGGATTTATACAGAACCATGGCCAAGAAACCGGCCCAATGGGATCAAGACTTCAGAAGGATTTTTGATTTATCAAATGGTTCGGTCAGGTCAAGGCCTTAAACTTCTGCTGAAAAGTGGCTCATCACTTCCTGTGTGACGTCACATTGGGCACCCGGGCCTTTCTGGAGGTCTTAACCTTAACATGCTGGTTTTGTGCGGCGCAGGTTTCACCTTCTCTGCACTGATAAAGGTCGATGCTATTTAATCTCGCTTGAGCTACATCAGGCCTTTTAGAGAACTAAAATACTGTAAAGAACTTTCGGCCAATAAATACGGCTGTAACATAACCATAATCCTTTGCTTCCTGGTTTTGATCTTGAAACAGGACACACATCCACAGCTGTATGGTTTCACCTACATCGTTCTTTATTCATCTCTCTGGCTCACGATCATAACATCTGCATAAAGGTCACCAAATGATAAAACTCAAGTGAATTAGATATACACGACATTAGAACATCTGGATGAACTGCCTAAACAGCTAGTTTTGTTTTCGTTGTCCTCAAACTCCCCCTACACCACGACTCAGACCTGCACTAATTCCTGATGACTCCGAGTGTCCTGAGTGGACTGAGCGGCGCGGGGCGGCGAGGTCACGTGATCGTCCTGATGCGGATACTCGCTCGAAAGAGCAGCGGCGTGGAAACGAGTCAATACTTACCCTGACCTTCTCACTGCAGCCACAAATACATCAGCTGCAATGTAATGATAGACCAGCAGCAGCACCCCACACACACACACACACACACACACACACACACACACACACACACACACACACTCCTCTGAACCAGATCGGCTCACACACTCGCGCACACACATTAAAAGGAGCATCACAGTAATCAGGATCCTGTCGTCTCTCGTTCTGGTGCGTGAGCTTAACGTCCCCCTGCTCAGGCCGCGTTCACACCCGAGTTCACACCTGATCTCAGTGACCGACCGCGCAAACCCACGTCATGACGTGCAAGTGTTGAGCTCCTTGACTGTCCGCAAGGTTCTTCACTCAAGTAAAAGCTCCAAACATCACCTTGACAGATTCCTCAGACCCAGAAAATGTTTAGAACACTCCTCTCACAACTTTAGCTCACTCCCGCTAACACTCCCGCTAACACGCCCGCTAACACGCCCGCTAACACGCCCGCTAACACGCCCGCTAACAAAAACTGAGAAATTTAGATGTGCACACTCATCCGGTCACACACAACCCCTCATTAACTGTGTGTGCACGGCTCTCATGGGAAATAAAGTTTTAAAGAAAGTTGCAGAGACTGTTAGTACTCCTGGAGTTTAGCTAGATGCTAGCTTCTTCAGTTAGCGTCTTCAGCTAATAAAAAGCCTGGCATGTAGAATGCAAATCAAACAAGCATTCCTTTACACAGGTGTGTGTGTGTGTGTGTGTGTGTTATTTCATTTATGTTACACTAGTAAGAAAATGTCGCACAAAAACAATCACATTTTACATATTTACACGACTGTGGTGGTACAATCCCAACATACTGTAGTACTGAATGCTTAAGATATGGAGAATAATAATAATAATAACAACAACAATAATAATAGTAATAATAATGTACGTACTGTTGAAACACTGCTCGTCTCTATGTCCTTTAGCCGCATCGTTTTGTTCAAAAACTATGCGGCTAAAACTACAATAATGTATCGCCTGAACCGCGAGTGCGCCCTCTTGTGGCGTACAAGTTAATAGATATGTGAACTGCGGAGAAATATTACGCAACATAAACATTACTGGTTATTATATTTTGATGGGTTCAATTCTTAACAGCGTTTACCTTATTAATAATTCATCGTTTCCATCCCTAGTCTGGAGATGCTTTCATTTTTATCTCAGACCCTGAACAGAAGCCTTTTATCTGATCAGTCTCACTAACAAGTTGTTTCAGTCATTTCAGGGTTCTGCTTAGTTATATATATATATATATTATATATATATATATATATATATATATAATATATATATATATATTATATATATATATATATATACACACACACACACACACACACACACACACGTACACATACATACATACACACAGTGGAACTTGAAAAACAAGCATGTCTTGGTTTACGAGTGCCGAGTTTTTTGACACCGACACACACACTCTCCCGTCTTTACATCCCCCCTCCCCGGCACACACACACTCTGCTCTACACAGAAACTCTGCTCTGTCGCGATTCTTATCAAAGGTAAGGTGCTGGTTCATTTTTTTTTTTTTACTTTACAGCAGTGATTTCGTTAGTCTGCGCTCACGCAAGTGTCATTAGAGAGATTTTTTTTCCCCCGTTAAAACAGTGTTTCCGTTGTGTGTGTGTTTGTTGTGAAACTTAAAAAGCAAGATGGGGGGAGGGAGAAGGAGTTTTACTGTGTAAGACGAGGTGAGGGAAGGGGCTAATTCAACACACACACACACACACACACACACACACACACACACGGCGCCTGCGCGCACAAACAGAAACACTTATCTGTTGTGATTTATTTGAACTTTTTTTTTTTAAGGTAAAGTGCAGGTTAATTTGTTTTACTTTTACTTTATATATTGTATTAATTACTTTTCTGTATTTTTTTTTTTTTTTGGGCTGTGGAATGAATTATCTGAGCTTTCATTATTTCTTATGGGAAGATTTGATTTGGTTTACGAGTGTTTTGGAATACACGCCTGCTTCCGGAACGAATTATGCTTGTAATCCAAGGTTCCACTGTATATATATATATATATATATATACACACACTTTTTTTTTTTTTTTTAAGTGACCCTTTGGAAAACAGCAACGTCTCTTCCCCGAGCAGGGCGTGTCTCTCCACGTGGCTGTTTAAGGAATGAGGAGCTCCTCACTGCATCAGTTCAAACCCATTAATCAGTGCAGTAATGATCCAGTTAAAGAGTGTTTGTACACACACATATACAGTGCAGTGCATATACATACAGTATGCGAGTCAAAATGTAGTAAATGTTCTGAAAATGTAAAATGTTCTGCTTCTTATGGATCTCTCAGCATCGCTATTACGAAGCTTTACGGTTCAAGTCTGTAAACTGTGCAGCTATTACGTGTAGTATAACAGCACATGCTGACAGACAGTTTGGCGGCACCATGCGGGGTCGCGGGTCCTTTAAGTCAGCGCCGTGCGTCTCACACAGCGCTCGCTGTTAGCCAGCTCTTTCCTTCACGCCGCACATAACGTACCATTCTGTTATTTGTGCTTTTTGTGTCATTTTTCCTTTGAGCGCAGGATGTTAGCCTTGTGCATTCTCACACTCCAGCCTGCGGCTCGTTTAGGGCTGGGGATCAAAATTGCAGGTTTGTGTTCACATGGACTGCGGCTCGACTGCGTAATTCATGTTTGTGGATGCAGACGTGCGGAACAGTAGGCACTTACTGATAACGTTACTTGGCATGTAGCCTCGAGTGTGAATAGCTTCCAGTCCTATTGTGGACGGCGTAATGTTTTGCTTGACCCGAACCCAAGAACAGCATAATCAAGAAGACGGGGGAGACGCGATCTCAGGGCCGCACTCAACACAGCGCTCGCGCTTCAACAATCACACTCACCCTGGGGCCTGAACGGCTCAGAGTCGGGAGGGAAGAAAACGGCCCGGCTCGCTTTACCGCTAGCGTCTCATTCCAAGGTATTTGCACACGAATGATCGAGGAGAAAAAAAAAAAAAAAAAAAAAACATCCAGCACAATCGAGATGATCACGTCTGCTACTGTATTTCTGCTGACGTTCAGTAATTAGCCGCAGCCCACACGGACACAGCAGATCTGTCCAAGGAAATAGAAACCAAGAGGACGAGCTCAGAGGACATGAAGTCAGAGACAGAGACTCAGAGGGGACAGCGGGTTCATCACACCCTGTTAGCGAACATTCACGTCACCTTCAGAAAAGGAAGTGCTTCATTACTACACTCTATTGTAGCATCAGTGAATCCTAACAGGAGATGTAAACAATCGGCATCAACAGCACACAAATACGCTCCTCTGATTACTGAGCCGCTCGACAGACAGCAAGGCCGCCGCCGCCGCCGCCGCCAGCCCCCTGCAGCCTTTCGATTCGCCGCTCAGGACTGCGTCGTCAGAATTTGACAGGAATATTAAAAGAAGAGCTTTACACCGATTGTCACGCTTGATGGACGTTTAGTAATAATCCTGTCGTTCTCCATCTTTCGGAGGAAGAGCGCCGTTATCATCGCTTTTAGAAATCTTCAGCTAAAGGCTAGCACTGGCAGATTTTCTTATTAAAGTCTGATCCGTGGACAAAACTCCCCTGCTGTGGCTCAGCAATAAGCAGCAAAGCAGAAGGAGTCTGTGCAGAAACTGTGCATTTCAGCACGGCTCGATTGTTCGGCGTGGCGTTTTAGGTTTTTTTTTTTGTCTGGAGAGGGATATATTACATTTATGCATAATTCACATAGTAAAGTAACATTTCAGTAGAAAACTGGATTTACTGGCAAATTCCAATATTTTCTAACGCAACTCTTGTTTGTCTCCCTAATGTGCAGATGAACAATATTACTTTAAAACTAAATTAGTTCATTCGGGATCACGGAGAAATTAAAAAGGTGTGCATGCAAACATCTCAGTTTCATGACCGACTCTAGACCGAACCGAACTCTGTGGCGACGTGGCGACTCGCGTGGCGTCTCCGATGAGGATCGCTCGCCCAGAGGTGCGGCGTTTTTAACAACATCCTACAAAATACAGTGTAAAGTGTGATCATTAATCGTAAAGGCCGTTTCTGAACATTTCACTCCATGTAGGACTTCTCCAGTCCAGACAGATGATCCCAGAGTTAATAACCGCGTCTCAGTCTCTGCCCCGCCCGCTCCGTTTCCCCCGCGCAGCTCTTAACATCAGGGATGTTCCCCCCCCCCTCAGCTGAATAACACAGAGGTTCAGACTAATGTCATGTTTGTGAACGATTTAACTTTCATTCTCAGAACTCCAAAAGCAACGTGGGGTTAGATTTGGGAGAATTAGTACTACTGCTCGAGGGCGCGCGTTAGTTTAGCAGGGGGGGGCTCAGCATCACAGGGGTTAGTTTAAACGGTGGAGGTGGAGTTCCGAACATTTCTCCGCACGGACCTGGTTTTTGGATCCGCGTCGTGCGAGTGATGATGTAAACGTGTCCTTAAAGGACAAACCATCCTTTTCCGTATCAGTGAGGTCATTAGATAGCGAGTACGCGGGAAGGCCAGTGCTCGGGCTCATCACTACTCTCCAGGCAGGCGCACACGTCGGTCAACTCCATGAGGTCTGTGCTCTCGGCTCGCTCGGCCACATCACACCGCGTAATTAAAGTGTCTTCAGACTTAACCACTTCCTGAAAGCCGGTCAATAAATCACGCGCTCATTCTCATCTGTAGTAGCGCTACATTACTTTTGACCTCAGCACCACAGCTAGTGGAGAGGAATCAACCAAATGAGACACACACACACACACACACAAAACAGCACTGCAGAGACAGCATGGCTGAGTGTAATCACGTCTGGGTTTTAGGGGCGGGACATAAGACAGAAATATGGGATTGTGATACTCAAAGGCCTTTTTACCGTCCATGCTGTTTATCACCAGATCCAGCTCTGGCAAATAACCGAAAAATATACTTTTTTAGGTTCTTCTTAGGTTACAAGGATTTCAATCAATACTGCGTGTGTGTAAATGTACATCAACTTTTTGAAGGCAGTTGAGACACGTGTACCAGGTCTGGACGTGCATCATGACACACCGCCCTCACTGATCCCCCCCTCCACTGCCAATAAGCCGGGGACGTCTCCGAGCAAAAAAGACGTGAAGCCCTCCCTCATCCCGGGCTACAGTCGATCACAGGTCTCACACACACACACACACACACACACCCCTCCCCCGCATCATGCTTTACTTCTGAGCAGAGGAAAGAGAACAACAAGGACAGAAGGAATCACATTGGAGCTCGTGCTGCAGAGCAGCTGCTGTGAAGACAATCTCTGAATCACAACATTGTTCCTAGGTGACATTGAAGGAGCAGATCCTCAGACTGCAGCGCGATGAATATGCATCTGCAGTCCGCGTTTCAGGCGTATTACACAAGAGTCACGGAAAGAGGCGGCTTCTCATTTCTCATGCTAACTGCGCGTCAGGGCTTAGGGTACGCAGCGGGGGGGGGGGGATATTGCAGCGAGGGCAGACCCAGACAAACGGCACGTCTGGAAACACAGCCACGTCCTGCACGTGCAGAACTCACAGTGACCAAGATACAGAAATCCACTTGTTCATGAGGCTTTTTGTCAAGCAGGAGTAATGAATGGGGCCTCGAATCGCTCTCCATCTCTGGCTCTCTGCCAGCTACTGCTGCTGTAATTGAAGGGATTCTGCAGCGCGCACACACACACACACACACACACACACACACACACACACACACACACAGCCACCGGTCAAAGGGCGCGGGCAGGAACTGGGCTTTACGCTGAGCTAAGATCTGGCTTGTCATTTCCCTCGTCACTTTCTAGCCTTATTCTTGGGAGGAAGCAACACATTATCCAGACTGTAAAACGGTAAGAGTGCCGTCACACACGGCGGGAATGCAGCGTCTGCTCCTGATGTGGACACGGGATCGGTGGGGAATACACGACACACGTCTTTTGTGCTGAAGAGACACCGATACACAGCTCTTATCTGGTGTAGGCTTGAGGGAGGACACGAGACGGTCACGAGACCCGACCTGGTGAACTACATCAACGCCATCGTTCGCTGTTGTCCGAGCCCGATCGCTCCGCGCAGCCCGGCCGCGTAGTGCTCGCGGAGGAGGAGGGGGTCGTGTGGGGGAGGGACGGACCACAAAACCGCCCTCGTCCCCGACTGACTCAGACACACAGGAAAAGGAAGCGGGCGCTAAGTAAACGGACCGCCGCGCGCAGGATTTGGCTCACAGCGGAGCGGTGGGAACGCACGGGACCCATTCAGCATCGATACGAAAAATCTGTGCTCCTCTTAGGATAGACAGACAGATAAATAAATAAATCCCTCTGGAGGAAATAAAACATGAGCGTCCATGCTGCTGTGGGGGAAAAAAATCGCCCCGCAGGGGCCTGGTGAACTGCTTCATCTCCTCGTACACCAAAGAGATTCTCAGGGACGTTTCAAGTCTCGAACGTGTTAATGAGTCACTTCACACATTCTAATAACTTGATGTGGTCGACTTGAAAGTTGACTTTCTGACGCTACAGCAGCAACACTGTGAAACTCAAACTGTAACCAATTCACTTAATATTGATTGATTGATTGATTGTTATTATGTGGAGCATCCAGTCACACAGATTTAAAACATTCCTCCACGCCGCGGTCACCTGGTTAAAGATCAGCAGTGCTAGTGATGCCCGGAGTGAGCGGTTAAAGGGGCGGTAAACAGTGCCGTTACGGTCCATTATCAGGATTATCAGACTGGCCCGGTCAGTATGACTGCAGTATGATCGGTGACAGGTGTGTGTGTGTGTGTGTGTGTGTGTGTGTGAGTATTAGTGACGGTGAAGCGACTGATTGGCAAGAAGCGCCGTACAGTCAAACTGATCATTAACTGGTTAACTCAAACTCATGATGAATTATGGGATGGAGACGGACTGCCATCAGCTGTCCTCCGCGAGGACATTAGAGGACCGTCACCTCTAATGATACGGCAGCAGACCGAACTGCGCAGGCAGACGGCACGACGAGTCTCCAGTTACGGCAGCTTTAATGAATCTTTTTGCTCCCCGGGCCAACAGAGAGGATTAGATTTGAATTTAAAGCCAAGTAGACGTCCTGTACGTCACATGACTGACCCCGTCCACTGCAGGTCCTCAGCCGTCGCACCGCGGGCCGGAGGCAGGACGCACTCCAGCTCGGCCGCTCTACCTCACCCTCCGTTTCACCTCGTTGTGGTTTACTCATCACATTCATTTATGTCGATTCATTTTACACTTAACGCTTCTGAAATGTCCCTAATCACAGGACTAGAGGCGTCCTCACAGGAGGAGTCTCACACACAACGGTCATTTCATTCACCTTCTCTGTTCGCATTAACATGGAGTTTCAATTGCGCGGAGAAAATTAGACGTGCACAATTTCATCATAAAAAAAAAAATTAATAAAAAAAAAATCTAACTGCAATTGTGTATTTATTTCACGCACACTGTGTTGACAAACACTTTGAACTGCGATATTTTAACAATGCTGCGATACAATTAAAATGTCCCTTCCTGTTCTATTCAATCATGTTTATTCTAGGCTGACAGCAATGAGAACAATGCTAACAAAAGATCTATTAGGACATTTTTTTTCGCCATTACTTATTTGGCAGATTAGAAAATATTTTTTGCATATTGAAATTATTGACAAACTCCACAATAAATCTCAGACTATGCAGAACTTCCTGTAATACATTGCGTCCGTTTGCGATTAAATAATTACACAGGTGAGTAAAATGTTTCTGTGATTTAACAGTGCAGCAGTTCATATTTAGGAATGAAAGTGTAAGGTGCTCGTCATTAAGACTCGCTAGTTGTTTATCTCGAGAACAAGTTTAAATTTAAGGGTAGACCCGGACCCGGACCTTTATATCGATTTTTTTTTTCACTTTTTGCTGTCGTGCATTTCGGCAGTAAGAGTAAGAACGCCGCGACCTCACGTGAACGCAGAGAGAAACGATGGTTTCGAGAGCGTCTGCGCGGCGTGGATTCTGTCCCCCGGAAAGTGAAACCAACGTCTCATTGCGTGCAGAATTTTCCAGCTAAACTGAGGTGCGAGGCACAAACCGAGCCAAAGACCTGGAGCCGTAGAGCTGAGGAACAGTGGCGGCTCGAAATAACTGGTCCAACAAACGGAATGAGAGAACAGAGAGTGAATTCCTGCACAAAATACTTTATACGACTAGAAATCATACACCATTATCGAATGATCTAATCAGTCGTCATGTGAGACGCTTCCTGTTCGATTGTTTCACCACCTAATTGTCTGGTAGCGTCTTAAACGCTGGGTGTAAATGTGTTCTCTGTGGGATTTAGGAGCTCTCTGAACACTTTGTAAATATTTGTTTAGTTTTTGTCCTCCACTGAAAGAGTTTCATGAGAATGCTCTCATCCGTATCCACCCTTCGTCGAATGTGCGGCGCGTCTCCGACCCAGGCGGCAAACAAAAGCGAAGCGAACGCGTCCATCGGATTCAGCACAGAGTGGAACAGGTGTGAACGCCGGATCGTGCAGCTGTAACTTCAGAAATGAAAGCTCAACACTTCTGTCCCCCTGAACGTCGAGCTCATGGCGTCGCTCTCTGACACGAGGCGTTTGAGAGCAGACGCACTCACATCACCAACAAGTGAGCAAAGCCTGAGTGCGCTTCATTTGCATGAGCATGCGTTCACAACGTCCGCCCACTGATCACATTTGTCCCCAGCAACCAATCAGTGACGAGCTCTGGTTCCCTAAATCACCAATCCCTGATCGGCATGTTTCTCCCCAACACGCTTCGTACCCCATATCACACACACACACACACACACACACACACTTAGCAGCACTTACAGTAATAAAGGTTATTCTATTTCCTGTGTGTCACCAATCCCACATCACAGATCTGCTATCACGATTTAAAAAAATTCTGTAAATAGACCAGAAACTTTCTACCGTTAGGGAAATAAGTTCTGACCTGTTAGCAACATTATACCTGCTTGCAAATCAGCCTGTGAGGTCATCTGCTGGCTTCTGGCCACTTTTTAAACCATGCACGAGCAACTTTCCGCTGAAATGAGCTGCACGCATACGCAGACGTCACAAAGAAATGAAGATGTGCAGAAAGCCCAGGCAGAGACGTCTTTGCACTGCAGAGCTGCTGATAGTCTGGTGCAGACTTTAAAGATTCACAAGTGTGCCACGTGAATATTAATCCCGCTCAGATCCCCGGGGAGAGAAGGGCTGACGGGAAGAACCTGTTCAGCCAAACCCAGGCCTGAGTCACCAGGAGGAACACACTGATCACCTGCTCGCAGGCACAGAAGGAAAAGCACGTTATCCCGAGTGTCTCCGGTGCGCTACGGGACATGACTGAGAAGCACAAGGGCGGCGGTGAGAGCATGTGTGTGTGTGTGTGAGAGAGAGAGAGAGAGAGAGGTGGTGTGCATGTGCGTGTATGTATATAGGCATATGTGTGTGTGTGTGTGTGTGTGTGTGTGTGTGTGTGTGTGTGTGTAGGCGCGGCGATCTGAAATCGCAGCCACACATCAGGCACAAACAGCAGCGTGACATGCGAGCGGCGACACATCGCACTCACTTGATGAAGCAGCGTGCTCCTTCGAAGGTATATCCCTCCTCCCAGCCGGTCGGTAAATCTATAAGGGATACAGAGAGAGACATTAGTGTGCGCGCGTGTGTGTGTGTGTGTGTGTGTCTCAGTCTGGGCTTTCATGTCTAGAGGAGCTGGCCTGCACTGGCAGCCAGACGGAGAGAGCAACAGATCTGCAGTGCACGAGCTCCAGATCACTCTTCAGCTGTGTGTGCAGACACACACCAAGAGGATTCTCTTGGACACTAACACACACACACACACACACCATGGTCTGTGTATTGACTCGCACTGTTTACAAACACGGCATGAACGTCTGATCTGCTGAGGAACGCAGGTGACCGCTAGGCCACATTAAGAGTGTGTGTGTGTGTGTGTGTGTGTGTGTGTGTGTGCTGTCACATGAATACAGGCTGAGATTAAATCAAAGCACTCCGATGCTCCTCCAGTGTGTCGCGTGAGCGTGCACCAGCGCTAATACACATCAAAGCCTAAACTGAAACACTGTATCGCTGCGAGGCGGCGCGCGCTCCCCGCTCCGCGCGCTGCTGCAGGATTCCGTCATGCCCGCTTCCCTGTGTCTCTCTCTCTCTCTCACTCTCGCGCTGCGTCTCCGCGTCCACACACACACACACACACACACACACCGCCGTACCCGGAGTCTTCCTGTGTCCGGTGATCACCGCCTCTCCGCTCACGGGATGGAGCCAGGTCGTGCTCTTCGCCTCCTCACTGTGGGGTGGAAAAGGAAAGAAAAGCAGTGAGAGCAGGTCAGGAAGAAAAGCAGGGAAACGCTCGTCCAGCACGGCGGGAGGCTCGCGCTCGAGCCCCGAAAGCCGTCATGTCCGAAGCGTGTTCAAGTCCGCGTGATATTTACTTGATGAAGAAGACCCTCCCGTCCCGGATCACCCCGTAACTCCAGGACGACGGCAAGCAGGACAGCCAGTCGGGGTTTGGATCCGCCGCCATGTCTACACTCCACTCCGCTACACTACGCCGAGGAGCAGCCGGGCACGAGCCGCGCGTGGCCGCCGCCTGCCGTGGCCGACGACGACGACGACGAACGCGCGTGCACGGCGAGGCCAGGGCGCTGGGCGCGCGCACGCACCATCCATTGCATATTTTAATGGAGCCCAGACATACACGATCTAACAGTGACACATGTGTGTATAGTACAGTATATTCCCTTTATATATATATCGCCCTTAATACACACACACACACACACACACACACACACACAGCTCTCTTTTTTTTTTTTTTTGCATCATTTTCTATCTTTTGTAAATCATTCAGACACTACCGGCATCCGGAGGAGCCCCACCAAGCACATGGAGAACATACACACTCGCTGGGGTTCCTCCAGGTACCCGGGTTTCCTCCCACAGCACAATTCCCAAATTGCCCGTAGTGTCTGAATGTTGTCGTACGAAAGGGAATAAACACACTGGGCTCCAGTCTGGCCCCTAGTCACTGTATGGACCTGTTATATTTCTGCTTATATCCCTATTTTATAATCACTGCACATACCCAGTGCATAGCAATGTTTCACAATATTTACTGCAACTCTACTTATTTCACCCGCACCAGATAATTTGCACAACGCCAATATTGCACCGATGTGTACATGTATATACGATACGATTTGTACTTCATGCACTTGAATTGCATTTCACTGCCGAGGACCTGAACTATACAATGAGAGTAAAGTTGTACATTCCTAGCTGTGTTAAAAAAAAAAATCAACTTGAAATGGATTTCTCAACAGTAATAATGTTTTTGTTTTTTTTATCATTATGTTTAGTAAAGAGATTTTTTATTTTTTTATTTTTTGCAATGTAATTCCTTAAGACGGCATGGTGGTGTTGAGGGTTTGATTCTCACCTCGGGGTCTGTGTGCGTGTGGAGTTTGCAGGTTGCTTGGTGGGTTTCCTCAGACAGTCCAAAGACATTCAGAAATTGTACAAAGCTGTTAATTATTGAACTCAGAAGTTTCAATCAGGTCCTTTATCCCCAGTGACGGGCAATCCGAATGCTTCGGCACACCAGGACATCTTGGACCATGTTTTATTAACTTTGTGTCCGCAGTTTGTCGGAGGCCCTTATCTATTCTAACATGACTCCGCCCCAGTGCACAAAGTCACGATTTGATGATGAGTTCGGTGTGGAAGAACTCGAGCGGCCCGAACACACAGCCCTGACCTCAACCCCACCGAGCACCTTTGGGATGATGAACTGGAACGGGGATTGTGAGCCGGACCTTCTCGTCCAACATCAGTGTCTGACCTCGTAAACGCTCTACAGGATGAACGGACACGGACTCACGCAGAAACACTCCAACACCATGTGGACGGCCGTACAAGAAGAGTGGAAGCTGTTAGAGCTGTAAAAGGGGGAGCGACTCCATACTGAAGTGTGTGTGTTTGGATAAAATGTCAGTCAAGGTTTAGACAAATACTTTATACATCCAGGTTTCGTTTCTATATTACTAAAATGTTTGCTGAAATAGGAGGGGTGTACCCCCCCCCCCGACTCCAACACACACACGCAACTGTTTTTTGTAGATTTCACCCCTCAGCATACCTGTAAGTATTACCTATAAGTTTAACATATAATTACAAACACTGTACAGTTTCTTGTAAATGAATTTCAACAGCAATATGATTTGTGTCTTGAGCTTAATGCTGCCATCTATCAGCGCGACTCTAAAAGACGCGTACCTGTCTGATCAGCAGGAACTAGGTGAAGCATTCAGACGTCACTCTGAACACTCTTTCTGATTGAAAAACAACATCATTTAAACCTATGAACATGGAGGACTGTGAGTTTCCTACTGGTAGCAAGATTACTATAATGTCACTGTATCTTCTCTAACCAGGTGTTTGTACACGATCTCCATGAATAAATACCAGAGAAAGTATTACAATAATAGCCACTACTTTATCCACACCCTGTGCAACTGGTGATAACAGCCAAGTTACCTTCAGGAATATAACCTGACACATGCTATACTGCACAATAAAGTACTCTGCCGTATCTAGTGGTGCTAGAAAGAACCTCATGTAAACATGGACATCGACGCCAGGGTTCGCGTGTTAATGTAACGATGTGCTAATTTAAGGCTTCGTTGCACGACCTGATACAGACACGAGCAGCTGTGCACCGCTCAGGACCGTATGTGATGATTTGTATCGACATGTTTCATACCTCTCATCAATAATCGACTCCACGACTTCAAAAGACTCGCGTGTCACATGATGCTACAGTGTCACATGATGGGGTACGGGACATCGTCACTGGTTTTAAACTTTTTTTTTTTTAAACTGCATTGTCCAAAGGTTTTCAAAGTTTATGTGAAATTCTGATATAATTTTATTGAACTTTAGCAATTCTGTGCCACTCATATTTATTCCAGCCACAACAACAATAACACAACAAGGAGGTTTAGCCATAGTGGGCACAGGGGGCAGTTGCCATATGTGAGTCCATGCATCATGGCAAGTGATTATATCTTGAATCAAGCTTGGGCAAAATGTTTAATGATGTTATTTTTGCATAAGAATAAGAAATGCTAGGGGGAAAAAAAAAAGGTTTAATTATAAAATTTTTTTTTTTCCCCCCAGTGAACTCAGAACGGAGCTGAAAATCTACTTCCTAGATCAGACTTTATTCAGTTGTCAAGTTGTTACAAGGTATAGTTACATTTTAATATTTGTATTAATATAAATACATCAGACAAATAATTCATATGCCATTATTCCTATATCAAATAAACAGATAATGCAAGTGTATTTTATTGAATAGAAAATAATCAATTACTTTGTGTAAACTTGCCTGCCTGCCCGAGTTTAAGGATTGTTAAAGTTTTCTAATGCACTAAATCACATTAGACGTCAGAACCTAAATGTTAAGTGTTGCTGATTCCTAAATCCATCATACCTGACCTGGCCTACAGCTAGTCCTGCGTGCGGTGATTGATGCAGCAGCTCTAATGGGACTGCCTTAAAAGCTACATGAATTGGAGCTGTTTGTCATCATAAAGGAATAAATTACTGTCAAGTTATGTTTTGTTTTTTTTTCTTCTTTTTTTCTTTTCATTCAGCTGTGGTTCCTGTGCTGCAATCATTTATTTTAATGAGAAACCCAGTCTTCCAGTTTGAAACGCATTATCCATAAAAAGAAAAGAAAAAACAAACAGACAAACACTGAAGGCATTGAGACGGCACGGTGGTGTAGGAGGCGGTGTTGATGCTCGCGCAGGCTTCGACCTCTGTTTCAGAGTTTCATGCGCGTCTCCTTTGTCCGCGTGGCCTTCTGTCGGGTGCAGCATCCCTGCAGTGTGTAGAGCTCGCATGACATTCTGTATTATTTCTGCGTTTCATTACATCCACAACATTACCTTTTTTATTTTTCTATCAAGATTCAGATTCCTCGTCCCAGAGGGTGGCACATTTATTTAATACTGCCTAACTGCATCGCTAATGGTCTCTCTCTTCTTTCACTACTCTCTCTCTCTCTCTCGTTCCAGCTCCCTGCTGCCTTGTAAAGGAGGATCACGAGGTCAGAGGGGAGTGTAAAATAAAAAACGAGACGTGAAGTGGAGATATCTCTTAATCCAACCAAGCTGTGCTCCTTTCATTACAACCTTCATTCTTTGCCAAGCCATTCTTTTACTCTTGATTTTCTCAAATTTAAAATAATAACTGTTGGAAAACAAATGCGTTCTGGGGCCCCTGTGGAATTCAGCAGGCTTTTCAAAAATCAATACTTTCCACTGTAAGCGCCATGAACGCAGCTGGAGTATTTACGTGCCAGGATGCTGCTGGTGCTTCCAGCCTGGGTCCGGCGTCTCACCCGTGCACAGCTGAAGGGATCCTCTCGCCAGTGGTCCACGCCGGAGGAGCGGTGTGTGGAACAGTTAACTGTGCAGGTGGGACGGGAGGAATTCGTCACTCAGGAACGGTAGAGTACGTGCCGTGCCACCGGCTCGTTTCACTGGACGATGGCGTCTCATGGGCTGTTTTTTATTAGCTAGACCCCTGTGCAACGTTCACAGGACGTGTGCAGAGACTGTCGGCTGGGGTCTCCTTTGACGTCCTTCACCTGAGGTCTCTTTCAGAAGAATTGGTACGATGTGTCTGGCCGTTAGAACTGACCGCACAAGAGCATTGCTTTGCGCTAGTATGCGCGGAGGACGCAACACGATAGGCGGAAGCTGTGACCCTCAGCGCGCTGTGTTGTGGAGGCGCTCATCGGTGTAATCTCCCAAGTTGTGTTTCTGAAAGAGATTCTGACACAAGTTTCTCTCTCACACTCGTCACACACCATACAATTTCCCTCCAAAGACAGACGGGCTGGTCAAACAGATGCTCGGAATATTACAGTATTTCTTATGATATACTGTAATGTTATATGAATTCACAATCATGCTTGGAATTAGGACGAGTTCAAATCTGCCTTTCTCCACGCTAACTCGAACACAGGCCTTGTGGCAGCACTCGGCTACAGGAGTATGCACAGGGACGTAAGGAGCACACTGTACTACTGTTCTCTAAATCGTTTCTAAAGTGGGAGGGAGATAAATCTTCTGAATCCATGGAAAAGCTCAGCAGGTCCTGGTGCTCTGGCGTTGGTGGTTCTCGAGTGGAGCACTTGGAACTGGAGGTAATGTCCTTTGGACCCTGTGGAGATCAGGTCCCCAGAGACCACTTGTTGTCAGGTTGCCAGGGCAATTTTCCGATGCGTTTCTCATCTACACCTGGTTGCGCAGAACTCTCAGAACATCAGCCTTTTCAGGTGCGCTCGTGTGCAGCCACTATGCTGGTTCCCTGAATAAGAACATAAGTGGTCTGGGATCGATTCAAGGCTTGACATGGGAGTAATCGATGAGTCCCACAGTGACTGGAGAAGCCCGAGGGTCTTGGTGTACAAGTACTGTTTTGATGTACAGCAATGAACTGCTCGAACGGTTAGCCATGGCCAAACCAAGAGGCACTGGCAAATTCCCTTCGAGACAAACTCATTTCATTGGGTTTCACTAATTTGCCACACTTCTGATTGGCTTCTTTGGAGCCCCAGTGGCGGTTCAGCGTCTCTTGGCCAGATGATTATCTCGACCTCTGGCTTTGCTTGCACTCTGATATACATTATCTATGGCGACACCTTAAATAGACAAGTGTGTGCCTTTCCTAATTATGTCCAATGGCGCAGGTGGACCCAGTCGAGTTGTACTGTAGAATCATCTCAAGGCCCAGGGGATAGGAGCAGGATGCACCAGAGCTCAACTGCAAGTGTCCTAACAAAGGGTTGGAGTATTTGTGGAAATGAGATATTTCAGTCTCTAATTAACCAAACACTCGAAACACCTGGTTTTACTGATGTTATTATGGCGTATTGTTTAAATATACAGTATATAATGGTTTTAATAGAGCGGGAGTGTCTTTGGTGTGCAAACATCGGCCTCCATAAACCACTGTAACTGTTTATAAAATGAATATGTATAATTTCAATAAAGACTTGAGCGTACACATCTGTAAAATCAACAAGCTAAATTTCAGCTACAAATGAAACCATTAATAGGGAGTGCTATAGCTCAGGGCTTCGGATTGACTAATTAAGAGCCAACTATCGTACTGTTGTTATTGTTGTTGTTGTTGTTGTTGTAGTATACAGGCTCTCTTCTCAAGTCGACTCTCCACACCCTGTTTTGTGGTTACTTGAAGAATTCACTAGACAGTAGCTTACAGTACACAGTGTGTCAAGTGTAACTATGTCTGAGGTGTTCTCAATGTTGTTAATGCCATCATGATCCATGCTGTTGGTAGTAATGTTGCCATTACGAATGCCATTGTACCCCAGGACTATCGCTGGTTACTGGCCTCTCCTGCTGTTAGTGTCAAATTAAAGCTCACCAGCCAAGAGAGAGAGAAAATGAAACAGACAGACAGCAGGCTTGTGTGATTCAGGTTATGCATCTGGCACCTCTGTGGGATCAGCAAAGTGTTGTCCAGCAGAGTGGATCTGATGCATCGTCCGGCACGAGAGTCTCTTACAGCAAGCCAGATCGTTAGCTACACTAAGCTGATATGTCCTTCAATCAGTCAAACAACTCGACTAACCAGGCTGATAGAATTACTGTACGGCAAAGTGTTTGGCATTTTTATTCATATTAACAATATTAAAACACGTATTTTCCAACGGATACACTAATAATTTGTAACACACCTTTATTTATTTATTTATTTATAAAGAAAGACTTTCTGAGTCTGTTTTAGTAATTTAATTAACATAGATACCACAAACTCAGACCACACTGAATGCGCAGCCTCTGATCTGAAGCTAGGACTGTTAAATATTAGATCTCTCGCATCTAAAGCCGTTATTGTTAATGAAACTATCACAGATCAGGAGTTTGATATATTATGTTTAACAGAAACCTGGATTAAACAGGACGAGTATGTGGCTCTAAATGAAGCGAGTCCTCCTGGATACAGCTACATACACCAGCCTCGGCTAACTGGTAGAGGAGGAGGAGTCGCAGTTATTTATAACCATAATCTGTCTCTCGTACAAAAACACAGTTTTAAATCTAATGCGTTTGAAGTTCTCTATAGTAACATAAAGTCAGCTCAGTCAATCCCGCTAATCATCATTTACAGACCCCCTGGGCCGTACTCGGAGTTTCTCTGCGAATTTGCAGATTTCCTTTCAAACCTTGTTGTTTCTGTAGATAAAGCGTTAATTGCTGGAGACTTTAATATTCATTTTGAGAATCCAGAAGACCCTCTGAGAACAGCATTCTTGTCCATACTGGACTCAGTAGGAGTAAATCAGTGTGTAGTAGGACCCACTCATAAAGCAGCTCACACTTTGGATTTAATATTATCCTTCGGATTAAGTATAGGAAATATACCCACAATTCCACAGTCTGAAGTTATCTCGGATCACTACCTTGTCTCGATTAAAGCGTGTCATAGTAATAATGTACGCACAGCACCGCGCTTCCACCTTAAACGTACATTTACATCAAATACCGCACAGAGCTTTATCAATAATCTTCCAGAATTATCTACTTTGATTGGATCGCCATCTGACTTCACAGAATTCGAACAGGCGAATGAATATCTAGAGTCAGCACTTCGTTATAGCTTAGATAATGTCGCTCCAGTTAAAAGGAAAATGATTAGAGATAAGAAACTCGCTGCTTGGTATAATGACCACACACATGCTTTAAAACAAACCGCTCGCAAATTTGAACGTAAATGGCGCCAAACTAAATTGATAGTATTCAAAATAGCTTGGAAGGAGAGCATCCTGAAGTATAAAAAAGCTCTCAGTGATGCTAGATCAACGTATCTCTCCACTCTAATAGAAAATAGCAAAAACAACCCGAGATTTTTATTTAATACCGTAGCTAAATTAACTAAAAACAAGACCACTGCAGAAATCTCCACAACATCATCATGCAGTAGTGAGGATTTCATGAACTTTTTCAATAATAAAATCATAAATATTAGGCAAAAAATTCAGACTTTGAAACCAGACAATTTAAGTAATTCAGATGATCTAACCACATCACATCAGAACTTAGAATACTTTACTCCCCTTGAAGCGAGGGAACTAATTTCACTCGTCTCTTCTTCAAAATCGTCAACCTGTATATTAGATCCTATACCGACACATTTTCTCAAACAGATAGTACCAGCAATAACAGAACCCCTGTTGAAAGTAATTAACTGTTCACTCAGTAGTGGGTACGTCCCCAAATCCTTTAAATTAGCCGTTATTAAACCGCTAATCAAGAAACCTGACCTTGACCCCTGTCTGCTTTCTAATTACAGGCCGATATCAAACCTTCCGTTTATCTCCAAGATTTTGGAAAAGGTAGTATCACAGCAGCTATGTTCACATCTACACAGAAATAGCATAAATGAACTGTATCAGTCAGGATTTAGGCCTCATCACAGCACAGAGACAGCACTTGTTAAAGTAGTAAACGACCTCCTATGGGCCTCTGATCAGGGTTGCGTCACTATACTTGTGTTACTGGACCTCAGTGCAGCTTTTGACACCATTGATCATAGTATTCTCCTTCACAGATTAGAAAAGGTAGTAGGAATTAAGGGAACTGTTTGTAGATTTAGATGGTGACCATTCCTCATGTTCTCAAGTGGAGTTTGGTGTTCCACAGGGCTCAGTTTTAGGCCCACTGCTTTTTTCCCTTTACATGCTTCCTCTGGGCAACATAATTCGTAAACATGGTATTAGTTTTCATTGTTATGCTGATGACACACAATTATATGTCTCAGCAAAACCAGATGAGAAAAACCAGTTTGCTAAAATTGAGCAGTGTGTGCAGGACATACGAGATTGGATGTTAATTAATTTTCTTCTGCTTAATCCTGATAAGACAGAAGTTCTAGTCATAGGACCACAAGTAGCTAGAAGTAAGCTTTCTGATCAGACTGTAACTTTAGATGGCCTTTCTGTTTCCATCAAGTGCAACAGTTAAAGACCTCGGTGTGATTATAGATTCCAGCCTTTCGTTTGAAGCTCATGTAGATAATATCACCAGGATAGCTTTCTTTCACCTTAGAAATATTGCCAAGATAAGAAACATATTGTCACTAAATGATGCAGAAAAACTAGTTCATGCTTTTATCACCTCTAGGTTGGACTATTGTAACGCCTTACTGTCTGGTTGTTCAACTAGGTGTATAAACAAGCTTCAGTTAGTCCAGAATGCAGCAGCGAGAGTCCTCACTAGAACCAGAAGATACGAGCACATCACCCCTATCTTATCTACACTGCATTGGCTCCCTGTGAAATTTCGCATCGATTTCAAGATACTACTTTTGACATTTAAAGCACTAAATGGTCTCGCGCCACAGTATTTGAGTGAACTGTTAGTGTCTTACGATCCGCCACGCCTACTTCGATCAAAAGATGCAGGCTGCCTGTCAGTACCACGTATTATTAAAACTACAGCAGGGGGCAGAGCTTTTTCTTACAAAGCCCCAAAGTTATGGAATAGTCTTCCTGTTAATGTTCGGGACTCAGACACAGTCTCAGTGTTTAAGTCTAGGCTAAAAACTTATTTATTTAGCCGCATGTTTGTAAATAGATTGAACTTAGATAAAGGAGCAGATCTGGGGGACTCATGGACGTAGAGTATTCTGGTGAACTGCTATGTTT